>JAULUF010000093.1:327500-342500 GCA_031834385.1 Semotilus atromaculatus
TCATTAATTAACTTGATTCTTGAAGTTTCTCGAAGATTCTTGGGAGGTATACAACAATTGCATGTAAATGGTAAACAACAAAAACAGCCAAGAAAACAGCTCTGATCTAGTCTTTTCAGTTATACTTTGAAATATTTACAAGACATCAAACATAAAAAATTACACTCGGGTTTGAATTGGGCATGTATACAGGTCTGTACATGTATAGGCTATTAAATAAACTAAAAGAAAGCTTACTGTATATTCTGACTAGTTTGCTCATTTTTATTTATTTATAAAACATACACTTTTACTCAAACTGAATAATAAAAGCAAGGTTAAATGGGTAGACTAAATCTTCTATAAATATTTTTGCGTCTTCAATTTCTTTTCTGACGTAGCCTACACTAGACATGCAACTTCTGTGCATTTTGGGCACATTTTGTGTGAAATCATATTTATTTTCTCCATCAAAAGTGTGCTTTCACTTTAAATGAGCGTAGAACAATAGACTCGGCGCCGAAACCCCCGCTTCACTGCGGCTCACGGCCTCACGCGACCCGACGCTCCTGCTCTCGGTGTGAATGAACATGCAAGCCGAAAAAAATACGCGCCGCTCACGCTTGCGGTGGCCGCGATCAGCTTCAGTAGCCGTTTCGCGCCGCAGGTGTGTGCTGTGTAATTAAGGGGTCAAACGGCCGTCACGCTTTTTCTGTCAGTGGTAGAGTATCGGCTACAAGCGAGAAGTAGCGGTACGCAAGAAAAAGTGCAGGTACGCTTAAGAGTAAAATGTAGAAGTGCCGGTACTGCGTACCGGTGAGTACCGCCCCACTTCGAGCACTGTCTACAACTACAACACACACTCACAGCTCTACAACACACACTCACACAGCTCTACAACACACTCTCACAGCGCTTTACAACACACACTCTCACAGCTTTACAACACACACTCACAGCTCTACAACACACACTCACAGCTCTACAACACACACTCACACAGCTCTACAACACACACTCTCACAGCTCTACAACACACACTGTCTCACAGCTTTACAACACACACTCTCACAGCTTTACAACACACACTCTCACAGCTTTACAACACACACACTCACAGCGTTACAACACACTCTCACAGCTCTACAACACACACACACTCACAGCTCTACAACACACACACTCACAGCTCTACAACACACACTCTCACAGCTCTACAACACACACACTCACAGCTCTACAACACACACACTCACAGCGTTACAACACACACTCACAGCTCTACAACACACACTCACACAGCTCTACAACACACACTCTCACAACGCTTTACAACACACACTCTCACAGCTTTACAACACACACTCACAGCTCTACAACACACACTCACATCTCTACAACACACACTCACACAGCTCTACAACACACACTGTCTCACAGCTTTACAACACACACTCACAGCTCTACAACACACACTCACATCTCTACAACACACACTCTCACAGCTCTACAACACACAATGTCTCACAGCTTTACAACACACACTCTCACAGCTTTACAACACACACTCTCACAGCTCTACAACACACACTCTCACAGCTCTACAACACACACTCTCACAGCGCTTTACAACACACACTCTCACAGCTTTACAACACACACTCACAGCTCTACAACACACACTCTCACAGCTCTACAACACACACTCTCACAGCGCTCTACAGCACACACTCTCACAGCTCTACAACACACACACTCACAGCTCTACAACACACACACTCACAGCTCTACAACACACACACTCACAGCTCTACAACACACACACTCACAGCTCTACAACACACACACTCACAGCTCTACAACACACACTCTCACAGCTCTACAACACACACACTCACAGCTCTACAACACACACTTTCACAGCTCTACAACACACACTCTCACAGCGCTTTACAACACACACTCTCACAGCTTTACAACACACACTCTCACAGCTTTACAACACACACTCTCACAGCTCTACAACACACACTCACAGCTCTACAACACACACACTCACAGCTCTACAACACACACTCTCACAGCTCTACAACACACACTCTCACAGCGCTTTACAACACACACTCTCACAGCTTTACAACACACACTCTCACAGCTCTACAACACACACACTCACAGCTCTACAACACACACTCTCACAGCGCTCTACAGCACACACTCTCACAGCTCTACAGCACACACTCTCACAGCTCTACAACACACACTCTCACAGCTCTACAACACACACTCTCACAGCGCTTTACAACACACACTCTCACAGTGCTTTACAACACACACTCTCACAGCGCTTTACAACACACACTCACACAGCTCTACAGCACACACTCTCACAGCTTTAGCAACACACACACTCACAGCTCTACAACACACACTCTCACAGCTCTACAACACACACTCTCACAGCTCTACAACACACACTCTCACAGCGCTCTACAACACACACTCTCACAGCTCTACAACACACACTCTCACAGCGCTTTACAACACACACTCTCACAGCTTTACAACACACACTCACAGCTCTACAACACACACTCACAGCTCTACAACACACACTCTCACAGCGCTCTACAGCACACACACTCACAGCTCTACAACACACACTCTCACAGCTCTACAACACACACTCTCACAGCTCTACAACACACACACTCACAGCTCTACAACACACACACTCACAGCTCTACAACACACACTCACAGCTCTACAACACACACTCTCACAGCGCTCTACAGCACACACACTCACAGCTCTACAACACACACTCTCACAGCTCTACAACACACACTCTCACAGCTCTACAGCACACACACTCACAGCTCTACAACACACACTCTCACAGCTCTACAACACACACTCTCACAGTGCTTTACAACACACACTCTCACAGTGCTTTACAACACACACTCTCACAGCGCTTTACAACACACACTCACACAGCTCTACAGCACACACTCTCACAGCTTTAGCAACACACACTCACACAGCTCTACAGCACACACTCTCACAGCTTTAGCAACACACACTCTCACAGCGCTCTACAACACACACTCTCACAGCGCTTTACAACACACACTCTCACAGCTTTACAACACACACTCACAGCTCTACAACACACACTCACAGCTCTACAACACACACTCACACAGCTCTACAACACACACTCTCACACAGCTCTACAACACACACTCTCACACAGCTCTACAACACACACTCACACAGCTCTACAACACACACTCTCACACAGCTCTACAACACACACTCTCACACAGCTCTACAACACACTCTCACACAGCTCTACAACACACACACTCACAGCTCTACAACACACACTCTCACACAGCTCTACAACACACACTCTCACACAGCTCTACAACACACTCTCACACAGCTCTACAACACACACACTCACAGCTCTACAACACACACTCTCACACACAGCTTTACAGTGATAACTGGAGATTACAGTAACAGATTGTTTGGCTTTACAGCAGATCTAGAATAAAGTTATTGTCCAGATAAAGTTAGTTTTGATTGATTCCCTTCCGTTGTAAAGATCATTAGTGATCAAATGGGCCGCTGACACACACCGCTCTACAGAAGACAGAAACTTTAATGTGTTCTGGACGTTTATTCGCAGCACATGCACGGGTGCTCGAACACACACTGAACAGGCGGTCAGGATTTACAGACTCGAGCAAAAAGAAAAGAAAAGAAACTCGGTAGGATGTGCTGATATGAGCGATCTTAATCACATGAAAACAGAAAACATTCAGAAATAGCGTTTTCATAATTTAATTTAAATTAATTTCATAATCATAATTTAAAGTTCATAAAGATATAGCTGTAAAAGTTCACACCACAACTATAACAATAACGGCACAGAGAAATGATATCGATGGAATCACTTTTATCCAGCGATGAACAATAAAAACACTGACAGCCAATCAGAATTTAAAGTATTTAAAGTGACAGTAAACAATAAACAGAACAATATCGTGCGCTGGTGTGACACTACTTATCATTATAGTTATCATTATAGTTATCGTTCTTGGTGTGTACGGACCTTTAGATGGTGTTTGTGTTTTCTGTGTTCTGGAAATGAGAGATTATACAGATGTGTGATGTGTTGAGATGGCCAGAAGATGGCGCTGTCTATCACTCATCAGCTCCAGCACACACTGTACACACACACACCTCATGCCTTTCTGTCTTAGCAGGGAAATGGTTCACTTGTCATTTAATTTTTTCTTCCGTAAAGAAGAAACAGTTGGTTATAGCAGAGAACATCAAACACACTGCTGAGGGAGGATGGTGCATGTGTGTGAGAGATGTTTCTGTTTGGAACAGTGTTTGAGAGAGAGAGAGAGAGAGAGAGAGAGAGAGAGAGAGACGAAGACACGCACACACAGAGAGAGAGAGAGAGAGAGAGAGAGAGAGAGACGAAGACACGCACACACAGAGAGAGAGAGAGAGAGAGAGAGAGAGAGAGACGAAGACACGCACACAGAGAGAGAGAGAGAGAGAGAGAGTGAGTGCGTGTGTGTGTGTGCGTGCGTGCGGGGGTGTGGGGTCAGGAGAGTTCAGGGATCATCAGGCCTCACACTCGATCCAGACTCAGTTTCACTCCGTTTACAAATAGCAGACATCAGGAAACTGTATATTAGTGCAGTGTGCGTGCCTGTGACATATAAACACACACATCAACCCGATCACGTGTTCATGTAAACACCGCGTTCACTCATCAATAGGAATGAGCTCAGGGTTCAGTCCGAAGCAGAAGTTGTGCGTGTGTGTGTCTCTAACCGAGCTCAGTCTGCAGCTTTACGTCAGACATGAAAAATGTTGAAATGTGGGTCAGGCTGTGTTGGGCTCGAGTAACAGCACACACACACACACACACACACACACGGGTCGCGTCAGAGATGCACGTAATGAGCGCTAATTAGAAGTGTCCTCCCTCCCTCTCTCTCTCTCTCTCTCTCTCCCTCTCTCTCTCTCCACTGGCACCATAGAAACTAAACAAGGCTTTTGTTTGGGCCTCAGACCCGCCTCTAAACACTCGCGTTCTTCTGTTGAGGAACTCAGTTCTAGTGTTTAACGCTTTCCTTCCCTGAGGAGATCCTGTGGCCACACTGGTCTGGGAGGGTTATGGTGTGTGTGTGTGTGTGTGTGATGCACTAACAGGGCTGATGACACATCGTCTCGGTTCATGACCACAGCTGTTCCCGAGCCCTTCACGGACAGAAGTGTGTTTAGCTAGACAAGCGCAGGATACACACTCCAGACGGCACAGATTCCAGTCCGAATCAATTTAACGCTTGATAAAGTCCTCATGTGTGTGAGCCGATTCATTTAAAAGAACACTTTCTATAGCGTGCTGTAACGTACTGTCCGTTTGACAGATATTTAGTTTCGATATACTTCTGCCAAAACCTTTTTGACCAGTGCATGCAAACTCCTCAAGTTAATGCTGTAACACACTCCTTCTACACACTGCTTCTACACACTGCAGAGCTTCTCAAACTCGTTTTCTTACAGTTATCAGATTAATTATTTACTTTACACATATGGGCCAGGTCTGCTCTCAGCTGCGTTAGGACAAGCCTCTGTTGTCCCATAAAGAGCATTTGATACATTAAATCATGCAATATTACATGTTGAATGTGTGTATGTGTACCTCATCAGAATTCATCTAATACGTAAAATAATAGTAAATTAATCTTTTGTTAACATTCTAATTTTAATTATGGTAACACTTTACAATAAGGTTCATTAGTTAACATTAATGTATTAACTAACATGAACTAACAATGAGCAATACACTTGTTACAGTATTTATTAATCTTTGTTAATGTTAGTTAATAATAATAATACAGCTGTTCATTGTTTGTTCATGTTAGTTCACAGTGCATTAACTAATGTTAACAAATACAACCTTTGACTTTAATAATGTATTAGTAAATGTTGAAATTAATATTAAATAAGATTAATAAATGCTGTAGAAGTATTGTTCATTCTTAGTTCATGTTAACTAATGAACCTTATTGTGACGTATTACCTTAATTATTAACAGAAACCCAACATAAAATGTAAGAGGAAAATGAAAAACAAACCAAAAATGTGATTGTACATCAATCAGTGAACTTTAATGGTACAGGATAATTTGCTGTCTAGCAAAAACAGTAAGTGCACTTAACCTCAAAGTGAAAGTGAAAAAGCACAAGTGCTTGTGTTCTCGTTATGTGTGGGTTTTCTCTGCTTTCGATTTACATATCATGCACATAAACATGTCATTATTAGAGACAAACAAATCAAACCAACAAAAAGAACTCAAGTTGCACTGGTTAGCCAGTCAAGTTATTGCAGTCAAGAACACCAGATTTGAGGGATTGTAGGAGCAGTAGATGACGGGGTCAGGGGTCGACGGATGGTCAAGGGACACACTCTTCTACAGTCACTAATCAAACACTAGCCGGCTCGGGTCAGTCACAGATATTACTTACTGTAATTTGTGAGGGCCGTGAGATGGGACTGGATGTGGGTTTTATCACGATGCTGCTTGTGATTTTGTTGTTGGCTTTGGCGTTGGACAGCACCGGGATCCTTTGCTCCGGCCCGAGGGAGTAATAGGGGCTGACGGGTTTGCCTGAGGTGTTCACGGCTTGAATGTAGGGGCTCCCTAAGTGAATATGGATTTTGTTGTCGTCAGTGGTAATGACGTTTGGACCTGAGCTGTTGGACCTCTGTAGTTGCCAGCTGTTCTGCCTTTCCGGGCTCATGCGGAATACGGGATTGGATCCGGCAAACTCTCCCAGGTCAGGGGATCCAGTGGTTACGGACACGATCTGAATGGGCGACATGGCCCGGTCCGGGGTCAGCGACCCGCAGGACTCGGGAGACAGAGTTTGGGAATAGGCTGGCATGGTGAGCGGAGACAGGGATCGATCGGGCGTGCCGGGACTCTCCGGAAGAGGAGGAGGAGAACCCTTGGGCTTGTTGGAGGGTGAGATCGAGGAGTTCTGGAGGATTGTGATCCGCTGTTTCGGGGCTCCACTTGTCGGGATGACCGCCGTGCTTGTAAAGGACTGGGCGCTTTCAGTCGTAGGACTCGTGATCTCAAGAGTTGCTGTGTTGTGCCCGAGATCAGGGGTCACTTTGATATGGAGAGGTTGCCCAGGACTGTGCGTGAGGACCACGTCCCCCTGCTGAACGTGATTCCCATTCTGCCTTGATTGTATCTTGCCATTCATTGATTGCGGAGTTTCTCTAGTCTTAAGGAAAGGGCCTCTTACTCTTCTCATGTTGTTGTTAAGGTTGTTGACATTGTTCATGAGCGACGGAGTGCATTTTGTGAGGTTGATCTCATTGTAATTGTCCTCGTCCTCTGGATCGCTCTCCACGTACAGCTTGCCGTTGACCAGGGCACGTTCCAGCGGTGCCAGATTCCTGTAATTCGGGGATAGGGTGTCCGTTGGGTCCGTTTGGACCTCCTTTGTGGAGACTTGTAGATCTGAGAAACGTCTTCCGTTCATTCCCGGTCGTAAGCTCTTGCTGAAGCGCCGGTATCTCTCCAGTTCTCGCGTAAGACTCTCCATCTCTCTGGCCAGCTCTTTATTCCTGACCTCTTGCTGGGTGAGTTTTCTCTGTAGGGTCGTGTGGTCTGTTTTATAGCGGCAGATGGATTCCTCAGTACCCATGTACTCGTGGATCTTCTCTTTCAGGGCTTCTACCTCTCTAGTGAGATGACTGGATTTGGCCTCTTCCTCTTTCAGACGCTTGTATAAGATGTGCTCTTGGTTGGACTCCTCTTTCTCAGCCAACTGGTACTTGGACAGTTCGTTCCTGGACATCTCCAGTTCCTCCATCAGGGCTTTTGCTCGTTCCTGCTCATTGGAGTATCTCTTCTCCAGGGATTCGAACTCATCCTCAGTCTTCAAAAGGTCACCCTCAACCACCTTCATCTCCTTTAACTTCCTCCTGAGGCGTTCAACTTCCTGGGTCAAATCTTTCACTTTGTTGTCCTCCTGTTGGTAGCGGTAAGGACCAGGGCTCTTCGAGTGCTCCTCTTTGGATTTGCTCCTCAATAACTCTCTTTCCACTGCTTCCAGTGATTGAAGCCTCTTCTTCATCATGCTGACTTTAGACTGAAGATCACAGTTTTTCTCTTCTTCTGCTTTCAGCTTAGCTTTGAGCTCATCCCTCTCCCGAGTGGCAACACACATCTTCTCCTCCAGTTCAGCCTTCGAGCGCAGGGCTTTCTTGCTCTCGTCGATCAGTTTCTCAGTGACGGTGTTGACTTTGTCTTGTTCTGCCTGCAGTTTCCCAGTGCTGTTTTGCACTTTGTCCTCCATCAGCTTTAACTTTTCGGCCATGGCCTTTCTCTCATCCACCAGCATGACGGTCAGTGTCTTCAATTTAGTCAGATCCTCTTTCAGTGTCAACTCCATCTTCTCCAAATGGACTTCGGTAGTCTCAAGCTCTATGATTCTGACTCTCAGCACATCAAGTTCATTGGACATGTGTTTAGTCATGGTTCGCTCTTTCTCCAGATTGCTTTTCAGTGAACTGCACTCCTGCTTGCTCTTCCCAAAGGCGTCCTCTAGTTTCTCCAGCTCCATGATTCTGTGATTCAGCTTGTCCACCTCCACCTTTAAGCCACAGCTCTGGCTCGACTCTTTCTCCAGCTTTCGGTGGAGATCCCTGCACATGTCCTCCATCTTAATCAACTCCTCATCTTTCCCTTCCATTTCAAGCACTCGTTTCCTCAGCTCCTCCACCTCTGCCACGAGGCTGGAGTTTCCACACTCCCCTCGGGTGATCTTATCCCGGATCTCCTGCAGTTCCTCCTCTGCTTTATGCAGGGTCTTGTTGGTTTCTTCGAGGTCGTCTAACTGTCGGCTAAGCGCGGAGAGCTTCTGGCGTAGCTGTCGGTTCTGGGCATCTTCATTGGTCAGTTTGGCAGTCATGGCGTCCTGCTCTTGGTGGAAATGGCAGGCCTGGTTGCGTAACTCCTCTTCCAAGCGGTGCACTTTATTCTCCTCTTCTTGCAACTGGGTTTGGGCGGAGCTCAGCTCGTCTTGGGCGTGCGTGACCGTGTTCTGGAGCTCCTGGACTTTGGTGGTTTGTTGGGTCAGCTGCTCTGTGAGACGCTGCTGTTCGTCGACCACCAGGAGTGCGAAGGACTTTAGCTTGGTTAGTTCGTCCTTTAGACTTGTGACTTTCTTTGTGTTTTCTTCTTCCTTTCTCTCCTGGTATGTCTTTTCCTGATCAATGAGCAGTTTCAATCTACCAAGAGAAGAACATATGAAAAGATTGTTAAGGTGAGAAGTTCAGACATCCTGTTTTTTTAAACATAACATTTTAAACGTTTGTGGTAAAGGTTGATTCACACTGCACCGACCAACACAGATAATCACCACATTACAGTACGCCATTTCTCGGACGTTCCATGACCCAACAAATTATATTTGAACATGATAAATTGGCGAAACCAAGTTCAATGCTAACAGACGGCAACAGAGTCCAAAATTTTCACACATTAAAAAATAGATACGACCTCACGTTATGTCAATTACGCTTACACACTAACTCCAAAACTTTCATCCGTCATAAAAAATATGTATCGGGTTTGATTTTCTGCGTTGTTCGCATCCGTAGCAAGCATTTTGAGAGGAGTTTTGACAATTCAGAGCCACCGAAAGAAGAATACGAAAAAACGCATCCGAAACTTTCAGACTCAGTGTGCAAGGACAGCCTGACAAAGATTCTATGGCAGTCTGTCACTGTCACTGACATCGACATAAACACATAAGCTAAAGTGAAAGTTAACTGATCTAGTATTCAACTGGGAACCTCTGTGTCCATGTTTGTGCATGCCCTTTGAGGATATATAGAGGTATAATTGTAAGCAGGGCTTGACATGAATTTTTTTGCTTACCAGCCACTGTGGCTAGTGGTTTTTCAAAGTTACTAACCACTCAGCATTTTCACTGGCCACAATTTTGACATCAATACCATAAGGGAAAAACTGTCATATAGATATTTTTAATATTATCTCTTAATTTGTCAGTATATTCGGCTGCTGTCACTTTAAGACCTGACATACTGACCCATTATACTGTTTTATATAGGCAATACTAGTCTTTATGTGTGTGCACTTTGGGTGTGAGCACAAAATCTGCTGGAATGAGTAAAATTATGCTCAATACGCACAATCCCTCACCGAAATTCAAGCCCTGTAACACCAACAATATACATCCGGAAGAAATGTAGTAAAGGGATGCGTGTTTATGTGTAACTGTTGGAGAGACGAGAGAGAGAACAAGAAGCTGATCTCCTGCGCAAGAGTTTCAGATATTTCAGTATCAATATGTATCGAAAAATCTATATTTTTGACAACACTAAATTGCATTTAGTGTATTATTTCAGATTACTTTTTAAAAGACTACAACTGAAAAATTTATATTATATAAAATTCAACCCGCCAAAGTGGCTAGCAGGAGTGACTGTGCTACACGCCACTGCTAAAAGACACACGGGTTGGCGGGTGTAAATGTCAAGCCATGATTGTAAGTAAAATCCGGTAGAGTAAACGGGGCAGTGTGTTTCCCAGAGGTGTGCAGTCGGGCAGAGAGGGTCATGATGGTGACGCTTCCCTGTTCCCTGAAGCCGGCGGCGGGGTGCTTTGACTACAGAAGGAACATTACAGTGGAAGTGGAAAAAGACTCTTAATAAGGGGGATCCTCTAACACCCCCCCCCACACACACACACACACACACACCCCACACCCATGAACACCACCTTCAGTGGTTATAGTTTGAGGAATTCCCCCTCCAGGAGCCATTCCTGGCTGTGTAAACAAGCCGTGTTCCAGGCGCTCCTCACCCGCAGTGGACTGGGATGACGTCAGTGGGACGAGGCGTATGGAACTGTGTCACTCATACGTGGCTTCAGCCACTTAAAAGTAATGGAAAATCAGTTTAATAATAACAGAACGACGATAGAAAATAAAAGTCAGATTCTATAAATACAGTATTATAAATCACAGTGTCCTGCTGAACATGAACCAAAGCTCCAGTGAGTTTCGCTATAAACTGATGCTGTTTTCTTCTCGATCTGCGCTACAGAAGACAGTCTATTGCATTGTTGTTCTGTTATCTCTGTAAAGCTGCTTTGAAACAATCTGTGTTGTAAAAAGCGCTATATAAATAAAGGTGACTTGACTTGAGATAGCATAATTCTATTCTGTGAGATTTTCCAGACTGAACTCAGATACACTATACAGATACACTACAGCCCTCGCTGGGAGTATCCGTGGGGTCACGCTTACACTGGTCTCGTGGGGACTTCATTAAACACTCGTGGTTCACGATTAACAGAAAGAAATTAAAGTGTTGAACGGCGTAAGATTGAAGCGGTGTCGTGCGAACGCTTATTATCACCACAGGCCCAAACACACACACACACACACTCACACTTCAGGAGAGATGATGCATGTGCAACACTTGTTTCTTATTTACACATTTACATTTACATTTAGTCATTTAGCAGACGCTTTTATCCAAAGCGACTTACAACTGAGGACTAAAGCAAGCGAGTCATCGGGAAGACGCAAAGAACAACACAAGAAGTGTTCAAAATACAAAGTTCAGGCATTGCTCAGAGTAGTAAAAATCAGACAAGGGGAAGGGATTTTTATTTTTATTTTTATGTTAAGTGCTCACGGACTTACCAGATTTACCAATCTGAACAACCTCATGCTACATTTCTCTGTGATTTATTGATAGATTTATGCAATCAAAGCATCGCAGTGTACATATTATCTGTCCTAAACAGTAAGCAAGAGTAAAACCAGTGCATTAGTGAGACGGTACACACACTCCACCGTGTGCCAACTGAGCCTGGATAATAAGCAGAAGTCAACATTTGAAGTGAATCAAAAGCGATCATCAAAGTTGTCCTAAGACCAGAACGGGTATTGTTCAAAATTCATGTATAACTTTGATGAAAGGTTTTGATCCACTTCAAATGTTGCCTACTGTATTTCACGAGTTCACACTTGCATACAATTAGAGTGTGTAAGGTTTAATGCGTATTCGGCGTTCTGTCCCGAACACAGAGTACCCCCCCCGAACCCAGAGTAGCCCCCCCCCCCCCCCCCGAGCCCAGAGTACCACCCCCCCCCCCCCCGAGCCCAGAGTATCCCACCCCCGAACTCAGAGTACTCCCCCCCCGAACCCAGAGTATCCCCCCCAGCCCAGAGTATCCCCCCGAACCCAGAGTACTCACCCCCCCCCCCGAACCCAGAGTACTCCGCCCCCGAACCCAGAGTAGCCCCCCCCGAACCCAGAGTACCCCCCCCGAACCCAGAGTACTCACCCCCCAAACCCAGAGTACTCCCCCCCGAACCCAGAGTACTCACCCCCCCCCCCAAACCCAGAGTACTCCGCCCCCGAACCCAGAGTAGCCCCCCCGAACCCAGAGTACCCCCCCCGAACCCAGAGTACCCCCCCTGAACCCAGAGTACCCCCCCCCCCCCCGAACTCAGAGTACTCCTCCCGAACTTTGTTAATAAAACATAATTTAGTGTGCATGCTAAGAAGGAATAATGGATTCAGCTGGACGCAACAGTGCAAGATAAAGGGCAGATCAAGGCATGATATACAACGCACTTTCCCACACATGTACTTTCACTGTGTAACCATTACATATGTTCATGACAGCCTATGATTCTCAGCAAGAGCGACGACACATCTTCTGTCCTCATTTATACATTTATTCAATCTTCTAACCACTGAAGCACATTCTACATTAAACCGTGTGATCGAGAACTCTCGCGGGTGAAAACGTAAAAATATTTTATCAGATGTGCCTTTCGTTTACACGTCGACAGCGTTTTTGGGGCTTAAAAACGCAAAAAAAGTGAAACACCCTCCAAAGTGGAAATCTTAAAAACGCTCCACCGTCGCGTTCCCGTCTAAAGGGTAAAAATGCAGATCTGCTCACGGCGGCTCTCGTTGCGCGCGCGTTTACGTCACAGGCGTGCACCAGTACAGGAAGATAACAACCAACATGTCGGATTATTTCCATACGTCGGGCCTTCCAGTGTCCCTCGCAGCGCTGATAAACATACAAGAGTTTTTTCAGCAGTTGTACACAATATCCTCAAATGTTGGTGTCGTTGTGTGGCAGTGCTTCACATCGCCCCCTAGTGCCTGGAGTCCACACTACATCCAATTTCACACATTTTTGGGTCACCATATGCACGCGGATGTCCCCCCCACACCGCTCGTCTAATCCCCGCCCAGTCTCTGTGGCTGTCAGAGAATAATGGCTTTGTAAGCACAGCCTAAACATTAATCGTGGCGTTTCACATGATGTCATGGAGCTGATGAGGAAACACACAGAAACACAGACACACAGAGACACACACAGAAACACAGACACACAGAGACACACACAGAAACACACACACACACACACACACACACACACACACACACACACACAGGCCTAAGCCTCTCCGGGAATCAGCAGTTCTCCATTAGAGAGAGAGACACTCCTTCCCTGTTTAACCTCGAACGCCCGGTCGACTTGGACTCGCTCCCGAGAGCCGGATTTTTACAGAGAAACGTCAGGAAAAGTCTATGCCATGGAAAAAAGACTTTAATATGAAGTTGGAAAAGCCCGCGAGAGGGATTTACATGTTGTCACGAATAAGGGTGTGTGAAATCTCAAGACGATCTGAGAGAGCGTGGAAAAACACGACTAGATTTAAATGACTTTTCTGTGATATTATATGTGAAAATGAAAAAAAACAACAACGTCCTCAAATGAGGCACAGAACATGACGGACGGCGAATGCTGATAATTAGAGCATAAGGGACAGAAGCCTCGCTCGTCCAGCAGGGGGCGGCAGACCCACACAGGGGTTATAATGCTCACACACACTGAACGAGCGTTACTCTAAACACACACACTGAACGAGCGTTAGCTCTAAACACACAAACTGAACGAGCGTTAGCTCTAAACACACACACTGAACGAGCGTTACTCTAAACACACACACTGAACGAGCGTTAGCTCTAAACACACACACTGAACGAGCGTTACTCTAAACACACACACTGAACGAGCGTTACTCTAAACACACACACTGAATGAGCGTTAGCTCTAAACACACACTGAACGAGCGTTACTCTAAACTTTACAAACGTCCCCAGCGAGACATGACACAGACACACTGAGGAAGAGCACTGCTGAGGAGCTGAGGATAATAGCGGTGTAACGGAGTTAATAACAGGACTGGAGCTAATGACAGCTGACCTGATCATGTGCATCTAACAATTATAATCCTGTCCTTTTCCAAAACCTGCTCGATCTTCGAGAGCACTGGAACACACTGATGAACATCTGCAGGAACTCTGAACTTTTCGGCATTTTACAATGTTATAAAGACTGAATTTACATGAAACCCCAGATTGAACGTTCATCATCATCATCATCTTCATCAGAACACACTGATCTTCATCAGAACACACTCATCTTCATCAGAACACACTGATCTTCATCAGAACACACTGATCTTCATCAGAACACACTCATCTTCATCAGAACAGACTCATCTTCATCAGAACACACTGATCTTCATCAGAACACACTGATCTTCATCAGAACACACTCATCTTCATCAGAACAGACTCATCTTCATCAGAACACACTGATCTTCATCAGAACACTCATCTTCATCAGAACACACTGATCTTCATCAGAACACACTGATCTTCATCAGAACACACTGATCTTCATCAGAACACACTCATCTTCATCAGAACACACTCATCTTCATCAGAACACACTCATCTTCCCTGCATTTCTACTGACTGCTCGAAGTTTGACCTGTAAAACACAATCACCAGGTCGAAGATTAAATCCTCTCATATCACAGCATAACAAAG
>JAULUF010000093.1:350000-352500 GCA_031834385.1 Semotilus atromaculatus
GCACGCACACGCACACACACACGCACATAAACACACACGCACACACACGCACACATGCACACACGCACACGCACACACACACGCACACACACACACACACACACACACACACACACACCTCAGCCATGGGCTTCTCGTAGACGTCCTCCTGCCAGCTGCCGCTCTGCTCCTGGAGCGCATCTCTCTGGAGGGCCTTCAGCACCTGCGGCGGCGTCACGAACCCGTATCGGCCCTCCAGTACAGCCAGGTCCACTTTATCCGCTTTGAGGACCGTGATCACCTCGTCACGGGCCTGCGAAACAGAACCTCTGAGATCACTGAGCTGAAGGGCTGAATATGAATATTAACTGCCTACAGCTATAATTTCTGTTGCTTTTATGCTGGTTTGTTTTCATCAGCATCTGTCTGATTTGAACAGGGTTTGTCTCTCTGCTTCGCCACTGTGAAATCGTCTCGGTTACGCAAGTAAATGGAAGCTTTAGCGTTAAGTTCTGCCAGGAAGACTCAATTGCTACGTCACTTATTACCTTCTCATCTATCCAATCGTGTCTAATACTTGCGGTATAAAAGACTGGTACTTACACATGTTTGAGTTCGCAGATGCTGACGCTTTCATTTACCTCCATCCTCCCCACCACCTCCTATACCTCCCGGGGGTCGGCTGCGCCCCTGCCTTCGTCTTCAGGCACGAAATGCAGAGTCCGGACCCCCGGATTGCGAGCTATGGACGGGGCCTACGCCAAAGAACTTTATTGCTTGCTGGGCTATCAATAAATGTATTTATTGTTACAGTATTTATTCTCCCGAGTCTTTCTGGTAGAACCCTAGTTCCCTGAGGAGGAAACTCCAGCTGCGTCGATACGCTGTGGGAACGCTAATACCCACGTCTGTGTGAAGTCAGAGCGCAGTCAGACGAAAGCACCAGTGGAGCTGAAGTCAAGATCGTAGAGCCTCACGAATGTGTGCGGTGAGGACCAGTCTGCTGCATCACAAACATCCTGGAGGGAAACTTCTGCCAATAAAGCTTTAGAAGCAGCCATCCTCCATACGCTCGTACAGCCAAAGGTGAAGGCTGACCAGCCGACTCATAAGCAAGTGAGATAGCCTCAACCGCCAGCTAGCTCATTCTCTGCTTGGATGCTGGGCACCCCTTCCTGGGTGACCCAAAACATACGAACAACTGTTCATGTTTCCTTCACAGGGCAGCTCTGACGGGCCGGCCAGAACGGGGCTATTAGCAGTACACTGACCCCGTCCCGGCAAACCCTTTCCAGCACCCTTGAGAGCAGAGCAATCGGGGAAATGCATACAGGCGTGACCGCAGACCGCAGCGATACGAGCAGGACACAGGCGCACCGCCTGATGCTCAGATTGAGCTAGAATCAACCAATCGATGATATAGTTCAGTATGCGGATGCCCTGGAGTCGCAGGGGAGCCAGAGCTGCATCCACACACTGCATGAAAGTGTGGGGGGATAAAGCTAGTACGAATGGACTCAATATTGGTACACTTCGGCCCCGAAAGCGAATCTCAGGAACTTCCTGTGAGAATCTCAGGAACTTCCAAGGATGGATACATGGAAGTACGCGTCCTTTAGATCTATCATAACAAACCAGTCCTCGGACCTGATCTGTGGCACGATCTGCTTGAGAGTAGGCATCTTGAACTTGAGCTTCCCTACTGAGCGATTTAATAGGCGCAGATCTAAAATTGGATGCAATCCCCCATCCTTCTTTGGGACAATGAAGTACCAGCTGTAGTAACCGGACTCGCTGCTGGGAGCCTACTCGGGGCCACCACTGTGGCCAGGACCCCTCTGAACCCTGCTGGCTGAGACCTGAACTGGATGCAGGACCCAATGAGATATATTTTGAAGTCAAAGTAACTTGCCAAAGTGATCCTGTGTGAACTAAGGTTACCAGTCTCTCGACACTGGCCTCTGGAATATCTCGAACAGCAGACAGTGGCCTGAAGCGGCGCACCGGCAGGGAATAACTGTTCTGACGGCACTAGGCCTCGAGGACCTGAGGGAGGAGCGGCTCGACTGCCGGAGACCTGAGTGAGGGAGGAGCGGCTCGACGGCCGGAGACCTGAGTGAGGAGCGGCTCGACGGCCGGAGATGTGAGTGAGGGAGGAGCGGCTCGACGGCCGGAGACCTGAGTGAGGGAGGAGCTGCTCGACGGCCGGAGATGTGAGTGAGGGAGGAGCGGCTCGACGGCCGGAGACCTGAGTGAGGGAGGAGCTGCTCGACGGCCTGAGATGTGAGTGAGTGAGGAGCGGCTCGACGGCCGGAGACCTGAGTGAGGAGCGGCTCGACGGCCGGAGACCTGAGTGAGGAGCGGCTCGACGGCCGGAGACCTGAGTGAGGAGCGGCTCGACGGCAGGAGACCTGAGTGAGGAGCGGCTCGACGGCCGGAGACCTGAGTGAGGAGCGGCTCGACGGCCGGAGACCTGAGTGAGGAGCGGCTCGACGGCCGGAGACCTGATGGAGGAGCGGCT
>JAULUF010000093.1:357500-360000 GCA_031834385.1 Semotilus atromaculatus
AATAATGCTGTTGACATATGAACTTACACATGATCCGTCTTAAAGCATATTAAAAACACCACACAGACACATAAACACCACAGGGGGACTTTAAGCAAAAACTCACTTCAGTTTAACCAACAAACTTCTTATCTTACCTCATTCTCCAGTAACCGTATCTGGATTTAAGGATGTTTGGATGTTTGTGAGGTTGAGCGGTGAACATCCGCGCTTTAAGAGACTCAACGGGTGTAATAAACCTCAGAGCTTCAGGAACACCAGGACTGAACCTCAGCGCTCACGGATCGGGAACTGCGATGAGGAGGAACCCGCAGCCGATCTCTTCTGCATGTAAAACATTAAACTGGAGATGCTTTACTTACACAGACGCACGTTTGACATCTTTAATCCGAGCCTGAAGACGTCCAAGCCGTAATTACCGGCAGATGCTCCAGTTCCCCAATCCTGTCAATCACACTAACCGGATCCCAGACTGAGGATCACCGGGTCTGACCGACTGAAGAGCGCTGTCAGCCACTTCTGACTCTAATACACACTTTTACAAATGATATGGAAGTGAAAGTTGGAGTAGAGCAGAAACCGTGAGAACGTCTCAGTATTTGATGCATGTACAAAATATGACCGAAGTTGAACTGAATAATGAGTGTTGTCTTCTGCTTTACAGCTCAAGGTGACTCAGTTACGTATTGGGGAAATTTAACACTGTTATTTTCCTGCTGATCACTGTCAAGCTGCTCTGAATCAGTCTGTATATAGACTAAAGCAGACTTGATTTGGAGCTATATTTACAAATATGAAAGATTTATGATTCAGCATCATTTTGTTATGTTTGTAATGTAATTGAATCTGAGATTTTAAAGTGTTCTTAGACTTTTGTTCCCACTGTAAATAAGCACTTGTTTCTGGATCAACAGCCTTTGTTGGAAATAAAGAGCCCTATTATACTATTGTAAAGGTTCCTAATGTTGTTTCGGAGTCTCCTTCAACAGGTTCACATTCATCCAAATCAAAAACACTGATGTCCTCATCATCTGCACTGCAGCTTCAGCTCTTCTCTCAGTTTCTGAAACGCTTCGTTTGAAGATTCAGTCTCTCTAAGCTCCGCCTCTCTGAGAGCTGCTCTGCTGTGATTGGCCAGAAAGCAAACGCTCATTATCATATCTGAATCTCAGCTCAGATCTCAGTGATACAGACAGTACCGATGGCGTGGGTTTTACCGTATCAATCTCAGAAAACAGCGTCTTCTCGACACGAACAACACGAACCAAACTCTTCATTCTCAGATACACTAGTGTTAGAGGGCGGAGCTAAGAGACGCGGCTCAGCCAATGAGGACCAGAGGAGGGCATTATGCAGATTAGTTACAAACCTACAGGATCAGCAGGAACTGAGACTGAATTACTGACGACTCGTTTCAGTTCTGAATCACTCTTTCCTTTAGGAGAAAAAACTCCATTTATCTGCACTTTAATCTTTGCAGAGCTTCTACATTCACATAATAGCAGCATTTTAACAGCAGTTCTACGAAAAACAATCAAACCCACACCTGTCTCACTGTCTCAGACCCGTCTCACTTTCTCAGACCCATCTCACTCTCTCTCAGACCATCTCACTCTCTCTCAGACTGTCTCACTCTCTCTCAGACCGTCTCACTCTCTCAGACCCGTCTCACTCTCTCAGACCCGTCTCACTCTCTCAGACCCGCCTCACTCTCTCAGACCCGTCTCACTCTCTCAGACCCGTCTCACTCTCTCAGACCCATCTCACTCTCTCAGACCCATCTTACTCTCTCAGACCCGTCTCACTCTCTCAGACCCATCTAACGCTCTCAGACCCGTCTCACTCTCTCTCTCAGACCCATCTCACTCTCTCAGACCCGTCTCACTCTCTCTCTCAGACACATCTCACTCTCTCAGACCTGTCTCACTCTCTCACTCAGACCCATCTCACTCTCTCAGACCCGTCTCACTCTCTCAGACCCGTCTCACTCTCTCAGACCCATCTAGCGCTCTCAGACCCGTCTCACTCTCTCTCTCAGACCCATCTCACTCTCTCAGACCCGTCTCACTCTCTCTCTCAGACACATCTCACTCTCTCAGACCTGTCTCACTCTCTCACTCAGACCCATCTCACTCTCTCAGACCCGTCTCACTCTCTCAGACCCATCTCACTCTCAGACCCATCTCATTTTATTAGGAACACCTGTTCTATTTCTCATTAATGCAATTATCTAATCAACCAATCACATGGCAGTTGCTTCAATGCATTTAGGGGTGTGGTCCTGGTCAAGACAATCTCCTGAACTCCAAACTGAATGTCTAAACTGAGAATGGGCCGACAGATTCAAGCTGATAGAAGAGCTACTTTGACTGAAATAACCACTCGTTACAACCGAGGTATGCAGCAAAGCATTTGTGTAGCCACAACACGCACAACCTCAAGGCAGATGGGCTACAACAGCAGAAGACCCCACCGGGTACCAGTCATCTCCACTACAAAT
>JAULUF010000093.1:365000-407500 GCA_031834385.1 Semotilus atromaculatus
CTTTGATTATGCTGTCTTCGCATCATCTGATACCACGATCAAATGTTTTGGTTGCTCGAAAATTGGGCACCTCAGTCGTAACTGTCCTGATAAAGTGAATAAAAACACAGAGCGGATTGATGCAGGTAAAGCAGGGAGCGCTGTCGATGTAATCAGCGCGTCCGAGATTAGTGCAGCGGTGACTCCCGCGAATACACTGATAGCTGAGCCGCTCGAGGCAGTGAACAGCGCGGAGGCGCGGGCGAACACACCGATGGCCGAGCCGCTCGAGGCAGTGAACAGCGCGGAGGCGCGGGCGAACACACCGATAGCCGAGCCGCTCGAGTCAGTGAACAGCGCGGAGGCGCGGGCGAACACACCGATAGCCGAGCCGCTCGAGGCAGTGAACAGCGCGGAGGCGCGGGCGAACACACCGATAGCCGAGCCGCTCGAGTCAGTGAACAGCGCGGAGGCGCGGGCGAACACACCGATAGCCGAGCCGCTCGAGGCAGTGAACAGTGCGGAGGCGCGGGCGAACACACCGATAGCCGAGCCGCTCGAGGCAGTGAACAGCGCGGAGGCGCGGGCGAACACACCGATAGCCGAGCCGCTCGAGGCAGTGAACAGTGCGGAGGCGCGGGCGAACACACCGATAGCCGAGCCGCTCGAGGCAGTGAACAGCGCGGAGGCGCGGGCGAACACACCGATAGCCGAGCCGCTCAAGGCAGTGAACAGCGCGGAGGCACGGGCGAACACACCGATAGCCGAGCCGCTCGAGTCAGTGAACAGCGCGGAGGCGCGGGCGAACACACCGATAGCCGAGCCGCTCGAGTCAGTGAACAGCGCGGAGGCGCGGGCGAACACACCGATAGCCGAGCCGCTCGAGTCAGTGAACAGCGCGGAGGCGCGGGCGAACACACCGATAGCCGAGCCGCTCGAGTCAGTGAACAGCGCGGAGGCGCGGGCGAACACACCGATAGCCGAGCCGCTCGAGTCAGTGAACAGCGCGGAGGCGCGGGCGAACACACCGATAGCCGAGCCGCTCGAGTCAGTGAACAGCGCGGAGGCGCGGGCGAACACACCGATAGCCGAGCCGCTCGAGTCAGTGAACAGCGCGGAGGCTCGGGCGAACACACAGATAGCCGAGCCGCTCGAGGCAGTGAACAGCGCGGAGGCACGGGCGAACACACCGATGGCCGAGCCGCTCGAGGCAGTGAACAGCGCGGAGGCGCGGGCGAACACACCGATGGCCGAGCCGCTCGAGTCAGTGAACAGCGCGGAGGCGCGGGCGAACACACCGATGGCCGAGCCGCTCGAGGCAGTGAACAGTGCGGAGGCGCGGGCGAACACACCGATGGCCGAGCCGCTCGAGTCAGTGAACAGCGCGGAGGCGCGGGCGAACACACCGATGGCCGAGCCGCTCGAGGCAGTGAACAGCGCGGAGGCGCGGGCGAACACACCGATGGCCGAGCCGCTCGAGTCAGTGAACAGCGCGGAGGCGCGGGCGAACACACCGATGGCCGAGCCGCTCGAGGCAGTGAACAGCGCGGAGGCGCGGGCGAACACACCGATAGCCGAGCCGCTCGAGGCAGTGAACAGCGCGGAGGCGCGGGCGAACACACCGATGGCCGAGCCGCTCGAGTCAGTGAACAGCGCGGAGGCGCGGGCGAACACACCGATGGCCGAGCCGCTCGAGGCAGTGAACAGCGCGGAGGCGCGGGCGAACACACCGATGGCCGAGCCGCTCGAGTCAGTGAACAGCGCGGAGGCGCGGGCGAACACACCGATAGCCGAGCCGCTCGAGGCAGTGAACAGCGCGGAGGCGCGGGCGAACACACCGATGGCCGAGCCGCTCGAGTCAGTGAACAGCGCGGAGGCGCGGGCGAACACACCGATAGCCGAGCCGCTCGAGTCAGTGAACAGCGCGGAGGCGCGGGCGAACACACCGATAGCCGAGCCGCTCGAGGCAGTGAACAGCGCGGAGGCGCGGGCGAACACACCGATGGCCGAGCCGCTCGAGGCAGTGAACAGCGCGGAGGCGCGGGCGAACACACCGATAGCCGAGCCGCTCGAGGCAGTGAACAGCGCGGAGGCGCGGGCGAACACACCGATAGCCGAGCCGCTCGAGTCAGTGAACAGCGCGGAGGCGCGGGCGAACACACCGATAGCCGAGCCGCTCGAGGCAGTGAACAGCGCGGAGGCGCGGGCGAACACACCGATAGCCGAGCCGCTCGAGTCAGTGAACAGCGCGGAGGCGCGGGCGAACACACCGATAGCCGAGCCGCTCGAGTCAGTGAACAGCGCGGAGGCGCGGGCGAACACACCGATAGCCGAGCCGCTCGAGGCCGTGAACAGCGCGGAGGCGCGGGCGAACACACCGATGGCCGAGCCGCTCGAGTCAGTGAACAGCGCGGAGGCGCGGGCGAACACACCGATGGCCGAGCCGCTCGAGTCAGTGAACAGTGCGGAGGCGCGGGCGAACACACCGATGGCCGAGCCGCTCGAGGCAGTGAACAGCGCGGAGGCGCGGGCGAACACACCGATGGCCGAGCCGCTCGAGTCAGTGAACAGCGCGGAGGCGCGGGCGAACACACCGATGGCCGAGCCGCTCGAGTCAGTGAACAGCGCGGAGGCGCGGGCGAACACACCGATGGCCGAGCCGCTCGAGGCAGTGAACAGCGCGGAGGCGCGGGCGAACACACCGATGGCCGAGCCGCTCGAGGCAGTGAACAGCGCGGAGGCGCGGGCGAACACACCGATGGCCGAGCCGCTCGAGGCAGTGAACAGCGCGGAGGCGCGGGCGAACACACCGATGGCCGAGCCGCTCGAGGCAGTGAACAGCGCGGAGGCGCGGGCGAACACACCGATGGCCGTGCCGCTCGAGGCAGTGAACAGTGCGGAGGCGCGGGCGAACACACCGATGGCCGAGCCGCTCGAGGCAGTGAACAGCGCGGAGGCGCGGGCGTCTGGTTCTCCCGTTGATGATGGAGGTGTTGTGGCGGAGTCCGTGGCGGCAGAGAACGCGGTGGGGTTGAGTACATTATCTTCGGCGTTTGTAGAACAAAACCGAGAAATTGTACAGGAAAATCTGAGATTGAATGACTGTGAATTGGATATGGAAGTTGAATCTACTTTCAAAAATCCAATTAAAAGAAGAAAGAGTCGAAACGATAAAATCAGTAAACAAGTAAAAAAAAGTGACGCTGCTGAAGATGAAATCATAGCTTCGGATGATGATGATGATGATTCTGATTCTAGCGTTTCTGTGTGTTCAGAATTTTCTGTTTGTTCCCAAAATGAAGTGGTAAATGTTTTGTACAAAGCTGAAGACATTAGTATTTTTCTTCAGGAAACGAAAGGATTAAAAGGCGTACAGACTGAGGATTATTTTCCTAATCGTGCGCAATTTGTGAAAGACACCAGATATTTGATAAAGGAAGGGGCTTTCTCAGATCTCGAAGTGTACCGTTTACGGAAGTTTGTAAACAAGTTAAAAAAACAAATTAGTAGAGATGAGAAGAATGCCATGGTTTAAATCCCTAAGCTTGTTTTTTTTTACCTTATGCTCACTCTCTGTTTTTTCCCATCTTAGTTTCTTGTTGAACCTAAATAAAACTATGAGTCAGCTAAAAATTGGAACTCTCAATTTAAATGGAGCAAGAGAAGTTCGTAAGAGGATGGTGTTGTATGAATTTATAAATCAGAAATCTGTTGATGTCATGTTTATACAAGAAACGCACAGTGATCAAAGAAATGAGGTGGATTGGAAAAGAGAGTGGGGAGGACAACTTTTTCTTAGTCATAAATCCTCTATTAGTGGAGGTGTTGCAATTTTATTTAGTAAAAATATGACTCCAGTATCGTGTGAATTTGTTGAAATTGAAAAAGGTCGTTTTTTAAAAGTTATCGTTAAATTTGAAAAAAAAATTATGTTTTTTTAAAATATTTATGCTCCTAATAGTGGAGTGGAAAGAGTTTTGTTTTTAAATTTAGTCAACACTACTCTGAAAGGCCTAAATACAGATGATTTTTTAGTTTTAGGTGGAGACTTTAATTGCACAGAGAATGACAAAATAGACCGAAATCATTTAGAACCACATGTTGCATCTCAGAGAGTTATTAAGCAACTCATTCAAACTTTTGATCTCTGTGATATTTGGAGAAATATGCATAAAAAATTAAGACAATACACATGGGTTCATTGTAAAGAATTCATTATCTTTGGCACGTCTTGATCGGTTTTACAGTTTTAAGCACCAGTTCAATATTTATAAATCTTGTCAAATTAATCCTGTAGGTTTTTCGGACCACAGTGCGGTTCTTTGTTCTGTCCTAGTTAGCCATGTGAAGTCAAGCAGTGCCTATTGGCATTTTAATACATCTTTGCTTGATGACAAACATTTGAAAGATTCTTTTACTTTTTTCTGGGATGTGTTTAAACAACAAAAGCACTTATATAGCTCTTTACAGCAATGGTGGGATTGTGGGAAAATACAAATTAAAAACTTTTGCCAGCAATACACTCTTAATGTAACAAGAGAAATAGCTCGATCATTGAATTTGTTAGAGACAGAGATAGTTGAGTTGTACAGTTTATCTGAATCTACAGGTAAAAAAGAACATATCGAAGCTCTGACATCAAAGAGAACTTTATTGTCAAACCTGTTGGACATTAAGGCACAGGGAGCGCTGGTTCGCTCGCGTTTCCAGAAAGTTACACAAATGGATGCACCTTCCAAATTTTTCTTCAGTATGGAGAAAAAAAACAGTCAAAGCAGAATAATTCATTCCTTGGTCTCAGATAAAGGACAGGAGCTAACTAAAACTTCTGAGATAAGAGATGTTGCTGTACAGTTTTATAAAAAATTATATACAGCTGATTCGATAAATGAAAAGATGACTATTAGTAGTTTTTTTGAAGGTCTGCCAAAACTTGATGAAGAGAGTAATGAAAGTTTACAACAACCTCTGACAGAGCAAGAGCTGTACACAGCGATGATGGGTATGGAGAATGGGAAATCCCCCGGGATCGATGGGTTACCCATTGAATTTTATTAAATTTTCTGGCCCATTTTAAGAGAAGACCTCTTATTAGTGTTTGATGAAAGCCTAATTAATGGATTTCTTCCACTCAGTTGCAGAAGGGCAGTTATCACTTTATTGCCCAAAAAAGGTGATCTTCAAAATATAAAAAATTGGAGGCCTGTTTCTCTCTTGTGCTCAGAGTACAAAATCCTGTCCAAAACTTTGGCTACAAGATTGAGTAAAATAATAGGGAAGGTGATACACTACGATCAAACATATTGTGTACCAAATAGATCGATTTTTGATAACATAATTTTAATTAGAGATGTTTTAGAAGTGTCAAAGCTGTTTGGTATAAATATTGGCCTTATTTCTCTAGACCAAGAGAAGGCATCGATCGGGTTGAACACCTCTATTTGTGGCATACTTTGCAAGCTTTTGGGTTTAATTCAGGTTTTATTGGTATGATCAGAACGATGTATTGTGAAATTGAGAGTGTGATCAAAATTAACGGTAGTTTGTGTGCCCCCTTTAAAGTCCAGAGAGGGGTTCGACAAGGCTGTGCCATGTCTGGGCTATTATATGTGCTGGCGATAGAACCACTGCTTTCTATGTTACGAAACAAGTTAAAGGGTTTAACATTGCCACAGTGTAATAATGCTTTTTATTTATCTGCATATGCTGATGACGTTATTGCTTTTATAAATGATAGTGATGATGTTGAATTGTTACAAGAAGTTGTTAATGATTTTAAAGATATTTCTTCAGCAACTGTAAATTGGGGGAAAAGTGATGCTTTATTGATTGGAAAATGGGAAGGAGGAAATCCTATTTTACCAGGAGGCTTATTATGGCAAAAAGATGGGTTAAAGTATCTTGGTGTTTTCTTAGGCAACGAAGCTTTCATGCAGAAGAACTGGGAAGGAATGGCAGATAAAGTAACAGGACGTTTGAAAAAATGGAAATGGCTGCTTCCTCAGTTGTCTTTTAAAGGACGCACACTCATTATTAACAATCTTGCGGCTTCTTCCCTGTGGCACAGACTTGCATGCGTTGACCCTCCTGTTGGTCTCCTACCAAAAATTCAAGCAGAAACTGTGAACTTTTTTTGGGACAATTTGCATTGGATCCCTCAAAGCGTTTTGTTTCTGGCTAAAGAGGATGGAGGCCAAGGTCTAGTGCATTTGGCCGGTAGATGTGCTGCTTATCGTCTTCAGTTTGTGCAGAAATGTATGCTGGGTTCTGAAAGACTGGTATGGAGACCAGTGGCTCAATGCATTTTACGCAGAATAAGTGGACTCGGCCTGGACAATGTTTTGTTTTTAATGGACTCCTTCACTTGTTTTTAATGGAGTTCCTGCTTTCTATCGAAGTCTCTTTAAAGTATGAAGTCTCTTTAAGCCTCAGTGGATGGAGCCGTTGATGTCCCTGTACTGGCTCCTGGAGGAGCCCATTGTGTGTGGAGCACGGCTCGATGTGTCTGCGGATGAAATACCGGGTCTTAAATATTTGTTGTACAGAAGTGGATCTTTACAGTTGAAACACATTATAAATAATGCAGGTCCTGATTTTAAAGATGTAGAAGCAGTTTCAGCCTTTTTAAAGGTAAAGTCTGCACGATACATTAAACGTTTTTTAGATAAACTGCAGGGGGCTTTGAATGTACAAGAAAGAATGTTACTTGATGAGTATAATAGGAAATGTATATTTCCAGACTGTGAAGATTTCTTTCCAGATTAAAGTATTGTACCTGATCTTATTTCATTTAACGATATTAATCCCTTGTTGAAAAAGGAAATTGATGTGCAAATAGATTTTTTTGAAGCTAAAGGGAAAGCATTGTACAGAAGTATTGTGAAAGTGATGAATATAAAGTGGTTAAAGAATAGAAGTGATACTGTATGGAGAGACACATTGGAGATTACTGAAACAACCAAACCAGTGTGGAGGATTCTGTACAAACCTCCCTTACCTATGAGAGTTGGTGATCTTCAGTGGAGGATACTTCACTATAGCAGTTAACTCTTTTGTGGCAATGTTGAACCCAAATGTAAGCGAGAACTTTCCTTTTTGCGATGAAAGGGAGACTGTGTTTCATTGTTTTATGTTCTGTAACAGACTTTCTTTTTTGTTTAGACTTCTAGAGCTTCTTTTTGAATCTTTTGAGGTGTGTTTTACAAAGCAGGATTTTATTCTTGGTTGTATGTATACTATTAAGAAAAAATACAAATGTCAATTGCTTAATTTTATTGTTGGTATTGCAAAATTAGCCATTTATATAACTAGGAGAAATAAAATTGAACAGAAAGGAGAACAAGAACTTACATCAGCTTTTTAAAAAATGGTAAAATCACGACTTGTAATCGAGTTTAATTTTTATAAATTAATGAGTACATTGAATGTTTTTGAAATTGAGTGGTGCTGTGATACTGTGCTGTGTTCATTAGTTGATAATGAACTGGTTATTTCAGAAGTGTTGATATGAGATTTTTTATTAGATTGAAAAATATGTGACCTGTTATTGTGAATGTTTTTTATAGTCATATTTGTGTAATAAAAAGGATTGTCAAAATTCTATTCTTTCTCACACACACACACACACACACACACACTCTCTCTCTCTCTCTCTCTCTCTCTCTCTCTCTCACACACACACACACACACACACACACACACACACACTCTCTCTCTCTCTCTTTCTCTCACACACACACACACACTCTCTCTCTCTCTTTCTCTCACACACACACACACACACACACACACTCACATCCCGTGGCCTGTATTTCAGCACTGAGGGCCGACACAGCCGCTAACGTTAGCGTGTGTTCCCCGGCGTCTTCGCGCTAACGTTAGCGTGTGTTCCCCGCCGTCTTTGCGCTAACGTTAGCGTGTGTTCCCCGGCGTCGTCGCGCTAACGTTAGCGTGTGTTCCCCTGCGTCTTCGCGCTAACGTTAGCGTGTGTTCCCCGCCGTCTTTGCGCTAACGTTAGCGTGTGTTCCCCGCCGTCTTTGCGCTAACGTTAGCGTGTGTTCCCCGGCGTCGTCGCGCTAACGTTAGCGTGTGTTCCCCGCCGTCTTTGCGCTAACGTTAGCGTGTGTTCCCCGGCGTCGACGCGCTAACGTTAGCGTGTGTTCCCCTGCGTCTTCGCGCTAACGCTAGCGTGTGTTCCCCGGCGTCTTCGCTGCAGCGGACAGCACACACACGACATGCGGATACACAACTGCACATGTTTGGAAATATCCAGCAAACATGTGGTGATAATGAAGTGTGAATGAATATGTGTGTGTGATTGGTCTTTCCACACTGAGGTTCTCAGAGGTCAGAGGTCAGCAGGTTCATTAGCTCTAATTTAGTCCACAGGCGAGTAACACGGGTCAGATCCACGGTCACAGATGCACTCGTCACGCATGACTGTCAACTAACAATAACATATATTGTACATGTATATCAAATAAATGTATCAAAATCATAATGTAATTATCTTTAAATTTATAACAATTTATCTATCATAAAACTTTATAAATATGTATTTTTTGTGTACTAATTTATTAATATATATTAAATGTATTATATTAACACTGAATAATCAAAGTTTTTTTTTTAGTTTCTCTACTTTTACCATAAAATGACCATTGACATTACCTAAAAGTATGATTTTTTTTACTATGTAGTGTTAAGTAGTCTACACACACACACACACACACATAGGATATAACAACATTAAATGTCATATTAATAACATTGAATGATCAGCTGTTTTTTTATTTTGTAGCAAATTGTCGATTTTAGCTTTAAGCTACTTTTACAATAAATGAAAAAAACGTACCATTTAGAGCATGTTTTTAGAAAATGATTTTAGCCTTATTGAATTTATTGATCCATCAAATTACATAATTTTGTTCAGCAAGACCTTTAAAACTATAATATAACAGAAATATTTAAATGCTTTACTGTGAACTGTTTCTCACAACACTTACCTCAGAACTTCCCGCCAGAACAGAACAGATCTGGACCGTTGGACGCGCGCTGACCGGAAACACAGCGACACCAACTGGACATTTGTATCATATAATCATAACACACCTAAACAGAGTGTCTCAGTGTGCTAATGCTACCAACAGCTGAGCAGAGGGTTAAAGGACCAAATCTGCACTTTCCTGGATGTCCATGAGCCCATGTGTTCAGACGATGAAAATGACTGACATCTGTCACTCATATGACGCGTGTGTGTGTGTGTGTGTGTGCGCGCGCGTGTTCTGCGCATGCGCTACAGTGATGGCGCTGTCTGTCATCTGTCTCCATCTGCTGGTGACTGAAGGAAACACCACAGCTGATCTCTGGGTAATTCTAGAGGTTTACAAAAGCGATGTGTAGATAAAACATTATTATTATTAAAACAACAACAGGAATATATTAAAATACAAATCAATCGAAATAAAAGTATCCTCTTTCTTTTAGTGTTTAATTTTGCTCTGAAGTGTTTTAGAGGAGTTGCTGTAAGAACAGACTTTTATCATGAAGAATAAACTCTTTGTTTTGTTCTGAAACACACATTGTCTGTTTGAATTGTAGCTGTTGCTTTACTGTATATTTCAGATCATACTCAACAATTAATGTCGAAGCTCAAAAAAAAAAGTTTTTCTTATTTAAATTCACATCAGTACAAGTGAACAAAATTCGTTGAACAAAATACTCAAAATATCAAATCTAAAATTAAAATAAAAAGTCGCTTGTTTAAAGCAAACAGAAAGCGCTTTGAGATCTTAAAACAAGTGTAGAACAATAAAACCATAATCTCTACTTTGATATTAAATGCTGAACCGAAAAAAAATAGAGTCATAAAGATAAAGGAATAAAGTAACTATAATATCAATCATCAGATCCTGAAGACGGAAGTTAATTTAGTTTAGTTTTTTTTTAAGTGAATCGAAAGTGTTTTTTACGATCGCCCGCTCGACACGTCCCATCCCCCCGCGCTGCTGTTGGCGCGCTTTTGCTGTTTTCCATTGAACAGTTAGGCTACAGTTAGAGAGTCACACACACACACACACACGTGCAGCGATGGAGCTCGTGAACGCGAGCAGTATCAGTGGATTCCTGAAAGCTTGCGAAGATCTGGATGAGAAGGCTCGCTTTTTAATACAGAGGAAACTCAAACAGTACTTTAGCAGGTGATATTATGCGATTACGATACGATGTGTGTGGTTGATGAAGTGTGTGGCATATATCCAGAGGTTGAATTGTAAAAAAATAGTTTGTGGGGGAGGGGGGTTTGTGCTTGTTGTGTTCCTGTAGTTCCTTTACCTTAAACATTTTTATATTTTGGATTAATGAATAAATATTTTATAATTTTATATCATTAGCCTATAGTATCTCTCACTGGCATATGGACACACAATTCCTGTGTGCCAAGCTATCTAAAATGATGCCTTCGAAGGGCTTGAAGTTTTTCATTATTATCAACATAACACACTTTTAAGCGCTCCACCGTTCTAACTCGCGGAGTCTTAGCCCAAATGTAGTTTGTCCAAAGGCATTTTAACGTGGCGTAACAGCTTTACTAACTTAAAATGAACTTTGTTGTACTATGCTGGAGTAAAGTTCATAAAATGATCAGTGTTTCCCACAGAATTTTGTAAAGCTATGTTGGGTAGTCCCCCCCTCAAAATTAAGAGTTTTAACCCATGTACAAAGTGCAAATTGAACAAAGAAAAAGCATTGACTTGTACCTGGACATTAAAGAGTGCTCAGACATCTTTTAGTTTTGATTGTCTCAGTCTACATTACATGACACTGGTGTTTTAGGTTTACGTCAGGTTTACGCCTACCTACGTTTAGGTTTACGTTTTTATCGCTTAACATTTCTCAAAACAGCTGTGAAATATGAAATGTTTGGTTTAGCTACTTGCACCTTATCTCACACTTTATGACCGTTATCAACTGGAGTTAGCTCAGCGGCTCCTGTGAACATGAACCCCGCCTACTTTGATTTGATTGGTCATTTCAAACATTTAGACATTGGTGACCGGTGACAGACCAATGACAGCTCAGATGTGAAGATTTTGGTGCTGTGCAATAAATAAATACCTTTGCAATCGATCCAAAATGATAGAATACAGGTTAGATTAGGGAAAATACTCATCCAGAACGGTTTCATTATCGATCTCACGTATGCCGTGTTTTACTGAGAGAAAACTCTTAACTAGGGGTGTCGAGTCCTGCTCCTGGAGGGCCACTGTCCTGCAGCTCAGCCAAACTCGCCTCAACACCGTCTGGATGTGTCTCGTATGCCCAGTGAGACCTTGATTCGCTGGTTCTGGAGTGTTTAATTCTCAACACGGTCTGGACGTGTCTCGTATGCCCAGTGAGACCTTGATTCGCTGGTTCTGGAGTGTTTAATTCTCAACACGGTCTGGACGTGTCTCGTATGCCCAGTGAGACCTTGATTCGCTGGTTCTGGAGTGTTTAATTCTCAACACGGTCTGGACGTGTCTCGTATGCCCAGTGAGACCTTGATTCGCTGGTTCTGGAGTGTTTAATTCTCAACACGGTCTGGACGTGTCTCGTATGCCCAGTGAGACCTTGATTCGCTGGTTCTGGAGTGTTTAATTCTCAACACGGTCTGGACGTGTCTCGTATGCCCAGTGAGACCTTGATTCGCTGGTTCTGGAGTGTTTAATTCTCAACACGGTCTGGACGTGTCTCGTATGCCCAGTGAGACCTTGATTCGCTGGTTCTGGAGTGTTTAATTCTCAACACGGTCTGGACGTGTCTCGTATGCCCAGTGAGACCTTGATTCGCTGGTTCTGGAGTGTTTAATTCTCAACACGGTCTGGACGTGTCTCGTATGCCCAGTGAGACCTTGATTCGCTGGTTCTGGAGTGTTTAATTCTCAACACGGTCTGGACGTGTCTCGTATGCCCAGTGAGACCTTGATTCGCTGGTTCTGGAGTGTTTAATTCTCAACACGGTCTGGACGTGTCTCGTATGCCCAGTGAGACCTTGATTCGCTGGTTCTGGAGTGTTTAATTCTCAACACGGTCTGGACGTGTCTCGTATGCCCAGTGAGACCTTGATTCGCTGGTTCTGGAGTGTTTAATTCTCAACACGGTCTGGACGTGTCTCGTATGCCCAGTGAGACCTTGATTCGCTGGTTCTGGAGTGTTTAATTCTCAACACGGTCTGGACGTGTCTCGTATGCCCAGTGAGACCTTGATTCGCTGGTTCTGGAGTGTTTAATTCTCAACACGGTCTGGACGTGTCTCGTATGCCCAGTGAGACCTTGATTCGCTGGTTTTGGAGTGTTTAATTCTCAACACGGTCTGGACGTGTCTCGTATGCCCAGTGAGACCTTGATTCGCTGGTTTTGGAGTGTTTAATTCTCAACACGGTCTGGACGTGTCTCGTATGCCCAGTGAGACCTTGATTCGCTGGTTTTGGAGTGTTTAATTCTCAACACGGTCTGGACGTGTCTCGTATGCCCAGTGAGACCTTGATTCGCTGGTTCTGGAGTGTTTAATTCTCAACACGGTCTGGATGTGTCTCGTATGCCCAGTGAGACCTTGATTCGCTGGTTCTGGAGTGTTTAATTCTCAACACGGTCTGGATGTGTCTCGTATGCCCAGTGAGACCTTGATTCGCTGGTTCTGGAGTGTTTAATTCTCAACACGTTCTGGATGTGTCTCGTATGCCCAGTGAGACCTTGAGTCGCTGGTTCTGGAGTGTTTAATTCTCAACACGGTCTGGACGTGTCTCGTATGCCCAGTGAGACCTTGATTCGCTGGTTCTGGAGTGTTTAATTCTCAACACGGTCTGGACGTGTCTCGTATGCCCAGTGAGACCTTGATTCGCTGGTTCTGGAGTGTTTAATTCTCAACACGGTCTGGATGTGTCTCGTATGCCCAGTGAGTATATATGCAAACAATATTGTTATTTCTAGCTGCCTTTCTCTGTTTGACTTTGGTTGGCATATTTATGAGCTTATCTGGCCTTTGAAAAAGGTATGTTTGAACTCTCGTGTATGCTAAATGAAAACAGGTGAACGGGTATGAATGTGTCTGCTGATGTGTATCTAACGACTAATGACCAAGTTTATTTTGAATATAATTTTTGCTATTGTGCATACATTTTATTCTTCTAACTGTTTGTCTTTGCTTAACACAGCTCCAGAAGAACAACAGGGAGTTTGGAAGACACAGTAAAGGAACTACAGAATAAATATGGAGAGAAAAAAACATTAAAAAGGATCATGTCCATAGTGAAAAAAATCACACAAAAGCATAACAAAAGTAGGAAAAGATTTATAATTGACAATATGTTTCTCAATCTTCAATAAGCTTTACTATAATATGTACATGGTTTTGGTTGTGTATTTAGATTCTGGACAGCCTAACAACCTTCCACAACAACAGCATAATAATAATAATTCTACATCACTCGGGCAACCATCAATTCAGAAAACTAGTCAGCATAATATTGACCAGGAGAATGGTGGGGTAATAGTTGCTCCAAACATTGTGGGATGCAATGCTCATGATATTAACATAAATGTGGTGAGTGTCTGAATTTAAGAAACAGTTGGTAATTTAAGAAATGGTTTGTGTATGTTATATTTATGTACGTTTTTTTTTTTTTTTTTTTTTAGCGTCAGGTGTCTCGCTCTACCTCGGTAAACGAATACGGTAGGATATCTTGTTGTAGAACACTGCACATTCATAAGCGTGATGCTCCTGTTAATAAAACTTTCAACTTTCTCCTGATTTTTAGAAATTCTTGAGAATGTGAGGAATAAGATGAAATCAAGAATGCTGCGTGACGCTGAGAGGACTTTGGAGGGAAGTGCAGCACAGTCAGTCTATCTAAACAAGATCTACACTGAACTGTTTATCATCAATGACGAGTCTGACCCCGTCAATAGAGAACATGAGATCTGGCAGATCGAGACGACGCATGATTTAAACGCATCAGCTCAGACACTCATAAACTACAATGACATCCTTCAGCCACCCATATATGAAGATGCCATGAAGACCGTTTTAACTAAAGGAATTGCTGGAATTGGGAAAACCATCACCGTACAGAAGTTTGTCCTTGACTGGGCGAGTGGAGAAGCCAATCAAGATCTAGAGCTTGTGTTTCTGCTGCCGTTCCGAAATCTGAACCTGCTTGAAGGAGAACTGAGTCTATTTGACTTGCTTTGTGTGTTTTACCCTGAGTGTAAAGAGGCGAGACCGATCTCTGAATGGATCTGTGATAGGACAGTTCTGTTCATCTTAGACGGTCTGGATGAATATAAAAAGGATTTGAACTTTAAAAGCAGCCTTTTGTCGGATGTAACTAAAGAAGCCACAGTGGATGTCCTTCTAGTAAACCTCCTACTAGGAAAACTGCTTCCAGTCGCTCACCTGTGGATCACCAGCCGGCCCGCCGCAGCTGCACGGCTCCCGAGGGACGTCTTCTTACGTGGATACGTCACACAGATCAGAGGATTCAGAGACGAGCAAAAGGAGAAGTACTTCCTGAAGCAACTTGAGGATCCAAAGCTAACCCAAGACATCATCCATCACCTGAAGTCTCAAAAGAGCCTGTGGATATTATGCCACATACCTCTGTTTTGTTGGATTTCAGTGGTTGTTCTTAAAGACATAATTACAAGACAAAATAAAGATCTGGACATGCCCTCAAATCTGACGGAAATGTACATCCACTATCTGCTCATTCAGACCGGGTTGAGCCATGAAAAATATCAAGGGGAAGAACTGTCACAACAAGACGCTGTCAAGCAGCACAAAGAACTGATAATGAAGCTGGCTGGGCTGGCGTACTGGCAGCTGAAGGAACAGAACGTCATCTTCAAAGAAGAAGACTTGATGAGCTGTAATATCACTGTTGATGAAGCGCATCAATATCCCGGTGTCATTACCTGTGTCACAGAGCACAAATGTGGATATATCAGGAAAACGTTTTTCACCTTCGTCCATCTCAGTGTCCAGGAATTCTTTGCAGCCTTGTTTGCATTTCATACATTTCTATCAGGAAATCAAGACTCCCTGAATTTAAAAACAGCTAAAAAGATTGAGAAGTCTAATTTGTGTGATTTTCTCAAAGTTGTGATTGATGTGGCCTTGCAAAGTAAAAAAGGACACTTGGATCTTTTTATCTGTTTTCTCTTTGGGATTTCTTGCGATTCCAGCAGAGATCTCCTTGAAGGACTCCTGCCTCCATCATGGGCCAGAAGTTCAGATATGCACAAGAAGGTGACCACGTACATTAAGTCTTTGAAGAGGAAAGGTCTGTCCTCTGAGAGATGCATTAGTCTTGTTCGTTGTCTCGTTGAGCTCAAGGACACGTCATTTTTTCAGGAGATGCGAGATCTCGAACGCTCACGGTCCAAAGAGCCCCTCACACTGTTCCAGTGCACGCTTCTGGCTTACCAGTTTGTAATGTCAGATATGAAACATGATGAGTTTGACCTCAGGAAGTACAACATCACTTTAGAAGGGTTTAAGAGATTCTCCCCAGCCATCACAAGCTTCAAAAAGGCTCTGTAAGTATTAAGATCCAGTGAGTGTCTTTAAAATGCATCACATAATGTTATTGGTTAAAGCTGAGTGTACGTTTGACTGACAGGCTCAAAGGAAGTGGATTTACAGAGCAGCACTGTGAGATCTTGGCGTGTTACCTAAGGTCACCAAACTCTCACCTGGTTCACCTCGATCTGAGTCACAATGATCTGGGACGGGCCGCTCTGAACCATCTTTCCAGTGCGCTCTGTGATCCCAGTTGCCAGATTCAGATCCTGAACCTCAGCCACAATGACCTCCAGAGTCAGGACATGGAGCTGATCAGGGATGTGCTTTTAGGAGACAATATGAATCTGAGATTGCTGGAGCTCACCGACAATCCTCTAGGGGATTCAGGAGTGAAGTTTCTCTCATCTGGATTGCAGAGTGCGAAATGTCGTCTTGAAGTTCTGAAGTAAGTCAAACTAACCACAAAAACAAATGGTAATACAACTATTTTAAGTTATTGTTTACATAATATGATATAAAAATTTTAGATTTAAATTTAAATACCTCATCAAAATCTACTAGCCTAACTAATATAAATTTCAAACATTAAATATAAATATATTATAAACTTTAGAAGGATAAGTAAACAAAGTATTCAAACAAAGTAGTCAGTAATAAAGTATTAACGATTAAACAATGAGCAGATCAAATAAACTAAAAGCAGGTTTGTTGTCACTTTGGCCGCATTTATATTACATGGTTCTAGTGACCCAATGGGACTCGAGCTGGGCCGGAGTCGTTCCGCAGTCAGTGAAAATACACACATTGACTTTAATGGAAACCTATTGACTCCGCCGCCGTTCCGGAGCAGATCTGCAGCCGTTCCGCAGTTGGAAATTGGGGGTTACACTTGAATGGTTTAAATTCACCTGAATGTTTAAATTGACAAGAATTCAATTTAATAATAAGCAATCTGTAAACTATGCCACTAGTTCTTATTGTCGAGCCCTGCTAGCCTGCAAACAACAGGGTCTCAACACAGATAAAGGGACAATATGCTGATCTGAAAAAACTGCGTTTGCTTTATAGACTTTCAGGCTGTCAGATTAAAGAAGGAGTTCATCAGTTGGTGTCGTCTTTGAAAGACAATTCTTCATCTCTGAAAGAGCTGGATCTGCGGTATAATGATCTTGGAAACATCGGAGAGGAGGATGAGTACCTGTGCTCACTGAGGTACTGTAGCATGTCCCAAATGGACTTAAACTATGCACTATGTACTTGTTTAGTGTATGAGTTTAATAAGGTTATGTTGTCATCCAGTATCAGAGTATAATATTCATGTTTAAAAAGGTTCTTGTATAACAGTGTGGTTCTACTCTTCTCTGACTAGAACCTCCCCTGGAGTCTGCGGTCACCGGCCAGGACTCTACAAATGTAAGCTTAAACATGCTCATTAATGTTTTCAAATCACCATCAAGATTGTAGGCTAAAATGTTATATGTATTTGTAGATACTGTAACTGCTTTACCGGTTTTAAAACCTTTTCTATTTCATTTTGATCAGTTTGTAGATATGCAGATATTTCATGTGTTTTTCTGAATTAAATATAAAAACCTGCCAGTGTAATTATGAATGAATTATTCCATCTCAAATTATTTAAAAAAAGCATGTTACACGCCTCATATAGCTCAAAAGGTAAAAATGTTTGTCCTTTGACCTAGACAGGGCGTAGCATGACATTAGGAGCTTGTCTGGGTTCCACAATAGAATAAAACACAGAAACAGTCCAAAAGGGACGTAACACATGACTCCCCAGAAGAACATGATGTCCTCGACCCACATGCTCATGCTGACGGGAACCGCTTGATAATTGTTGATGCTAATCTAATAAATCTGTTTTTAGACGCCGTCCCGCTCACCTTTGACCCTCAGACGGCCAATGAACACCTCCGTCTGAGTGAGAGCAACACTGTGGCCAGTCGTCACAGGCACACGCTGCCATTTCCAGATGATGCCGAGAGATTTGACTCTTGTAACCAGATCCTGTGCCGCCCGGCGCTGTCGGCGCGCTGCTTCTTTACGGTGGATGTGATTGGGCCAGACATGCATGTGGGCGTGGCCTGTGGGGGACTCGAGAGGAAGGGAGCGAGTGATCGAGTGTGTCTGGGACGCAATGAGATGTCATGGAGTTTATATTGCTCAGATAGTGTGTGTGAGGCTCGTCACTGCCAGACAACGGTGTCCGTTCAAACGGAGTCCGTCAGGGACGTCGGCGTGTTCCTGGACCGGGAGGCCGGTTCGGTTGGCTTCTATAGTTTGAGTCCACAGGTGAAACTCTTGCACATGTTTGATGCAGTGTTCCCTGAGGACCAGGACCTTTTCGCTGCGTTCAGGATTCAGGAGCCAGGATGTTCAGTCAGTTTAAGACCAGACCCGCTGTGAATGTATGAGCTACAGTATTCCCCTGCAGACCTGAGCCCAGTTCAAGCTTTTGATGAACACTAAACCTCTGATTCTCCAGCAGAAATAAACTTAGAGTATTGTTTAATATATGACAATTACTGTAATCATGTACTGTATCATTTTTATGTGTTTTCACTCAAAACTGTTTATGTTTTTAAGCCAAACCAGTTTAATTTAATTCCAAATAAAGACATGAATTGGCATTGACTGAAAGACACGCCCACACACACGGAACAAGCTTTATATCTTTATATCAGATCGACTTCCTCTTCGTCAGAGTCTATGGTCAGAGTTCAAGTCATGTCTCAAAACGTATTTATTTGCGGTTGCTTTTAGCTTACAATGATTGTTCTGCTCTAAACTGTTTATTATTTATTTTTATTAGTTTTATTTTCTATGTGTTCAGCACTTTGGTCAGCCAATGGCATCTGTAAAATAAATAGATAAACACTGATGAATTGAATTGAGTCCGGTTTCTGTTTATTGGACTGATTCTTCTAATGTAATCTCATGTGTGCCCCTGGATCACAGCACCAGCCTCGGGTTTATCTGTGGCAATAGCCAACAATACACTGTACGGGTCAAAATCAGCGACTTTTCTTCTATGGCAAAAATCATGAGGATATTAAGATTATGTTCCATGAAGATATTTAGTAAATATCCTACCATAAATATATAAAACATTTATTTTTGTGAGTGACTGCAGCAAAATCGAGAACATAAATGGACAACTTTAGAGGAGATTTTCTCAATGTTTAAATTTTTTTGCACCTTCAGATTTTAAATAGCCAAATATCGGCCAAATATTGTCTAACAAACTACATCAATGGAAAGCTTATTTATTCAGCAGATTTCAATTTCGAAAAATTGACCCATGTGACTGGCTTTGTCACATATGCTTAATATATTAATAATCCTACAGCAGTTTATGTATGTTTGTATGTATTTAACTGTGTCTACTTTATATGCACTGATCTCTTATCTTTGCAACAACGTCAAATGTTACGAGGATTTGAAGAAGTCCATGCGAGTCTTTCATTGGGTCGCGTTGGGTGGCGTTTGCAGTCGTGGGTTGTTAAAACGGGCTGAGCCTCGTTTATTCTGCGGTGAAGCGTCACTGTAAACCAGTCGCAGTAAAACCCAGTAGTGTTAAATAACGAGTGTGTGAGTGCAGACCTGCAGTCACCAGAAGAGGGCGCCACCACTGCCAGCATAACCACTGCTCAAGACATCAAATGGAACAATCATTAATTTTAAGTGCTACTTATACAAATGACTTAAAGAAGAAAGGCTGGTTATTGCATCTGCGGCTCCATTAATAGTCTGCATCACTTTAAGACCCCTCGTCTGCGGTGGTTATAAATGAGTCACTGAGTTTGGAGGGTGATGTCAGTGCCTCTGATCGCACTCGTCTCATGCCGGCATGAAAGGGCTTGAGATGGAAACATGTAGGACGGGATCCGTGAGCATTTGCTCTCCGCTGGAGAGAATACATGTTCTTCTCTCACACACTCCTTTTGGGTGTGGACGCGCACCAGAACTCCCAGTGCTCCCAGAGCTCCCAGTGTCACCACAGCCCAACACTGACTGATGAAACACACAGATCGTGGGTTTCACTTTATTTGGATGGTCCCTTTAACACATTCTGTTGACTATAAGTAACGTTGCTCCAACATGTCTACTAACTCTCATTAGAGTGTTAGTTGAGTATTAATACACTGTAGGGTTAGGGTTAGATTAAGTTGACATGTAGTTGCAAAATTACTTATAGTCAGTAGAGTGTCTGTTGGAGGACCATCACAATAAAGTATATGATATTAAGCAGACAGTCTACTAATACTCTAATGAGAGTTAGTTGACATATAGTTGCAAAGTTACTTATAGACAATAGCACGTTCAAAAGGGACCATCAAAATAAAGTGTTACCAGATCGGGTTCTCTGGGTTCAGGGAGTCGCCGTCCCAGCCAACGTGAACGTTTTGCTAACATTCTCATTAAGTTATGAAAACATTATTTCTGAATGTACTTAAATACTTGAAAAAATACTTTTTTTATTGGATATGTGAACATTAAGGAAATCATTCTTCAAAAACATTAGATGAACGTCCAACTGAAATCTTTCAGAAAAACGTTCCATGGTAACTCTGAGAGAACCTTAACTCAAGGATGCGTGTGTTGCCGATGTGTTTTTAGCTTCCAGGTGTTCCTGTGTTCTGCAGCTTTACGTCTCTGTGTTCTGCGGACTCATCACTGTCTTCAGGAAGAGGAAAATATGTCAAAAATTAATTCTGAAATGGTGCAGCATGTTGAGTTGAAGTGATTCAGAGTGAGTGTGTCTCTTTAAAAGTGCACTTTATGAAACAATTCAGTGAAAAAAAAACACGCTTGACTTTACATAAACCAGGAGAAAAAAAGAGAAAGTGAGAGAGAGAGAGAATGAGAGAGAGAGAGAGAGAGGAGAAAGTGTGTGAGAGAGAGACAGGAGAAAGTGAGAGAGAGAGAGAGAGAGAGAGGAGAAAGTGAGAGAGAGAGAGAGAGAGAGAGATAGGAGGAGAAAGTGAGAGAGAGAGAGAGAGAAAGAGAGAGAGAGAGAGAGAGAGGAGGAGAAAGTGAGTGAGAGAGAGAGAGAGAGAGCAGCTTGTGGTCAGAGGTTTAACTCTCTCTCTCCATCTCACACTCTCAGTCACTCTCCTCTCTCTCTCTCCGTCTCACACACACTCAGTCGTTCTCCTCTCTCTCTCTCTCTCTCCGTCTCACACACACTCAGTCGTTCTCCTCTCTCTGCTCGGACAGGTGAGTGTAAAGCCTCTTCCTCTGATGATATGAAGATGATATAACAGATATGAAGTTCTTTGATTCTGTGTTAGTCAGCTGGTTTCTCTCTGTGTCTCAGTTTTTATTGGATTTAGGATGATTAATAGTCTATTTGTGCATCAAAATCTCTCACCCTTTTTAAAGTTGAAGAGACAGTTCAGCCAGAAATAATTATTCTGTGATCATTCACTCGCCTCGTGACTCTTTCTTCTGCTGAACACGGAGATCATTTGAAGAATATTGTATGAAATAAAGTCATTTAAAACGTTCTGTCCTAGCTAGACTTGTTTTTTTTTATTAGATTTCTTTGTCCTGTTCCGTGAGCACCAACTAGGCTTTAGCGCAAGTGACCCCTTTATAATAATGTGAAGAATATTGGGCTTCAAGAAACATTGATGTCCATTAAATTTCAACGTATGAGAAAAAAAAACATTTAAAAAAGATTCTCCACATGTTGTAAATGAAGACAGAAGCTTGTATCACTGTAATCCTGGATCTGCCGTGACCTTTCGAGTCGCAGCGCTGCCGTTCTCAGTGCTAATTATCAGTGTTTCAGTGGAATGTGTGTGTGGGTTTATACGCCTGTGGGTTTGTTCTGGTTGCTGATATATAACACACAACACACATCTGTAAACGTGACGATGGCGGCCTCTCAGACCACTGAGTTTCTGCCATGTTTTACAAACATTCCTAAATCAAGATTCACATGAGAAGCTACACTCACTTTTGATAACAAGTCTTGTTTTCTGATAAACTGATCAAAATAAAGTGCTTAAAACAAGAAGAAATATCTGCCAACGGAGTCAGGAAAAATAATCTTAATTCAAAGGAAAAACAAGATTGATATTTATAACAGATATTTAAACATCATGTTTCCGTCACAGGACTGATCTCGCATCTCCAGATGTGTGTCCGCGCTCTTCGCGTGTCGGCCAAAAACTGGAATTTATTATTTTATTTCAATTAAATTAATGTACTATATTTTAGTTCGATAATGTTATTTATTTAATATTTTGTATTTTTAGGGGATTTTATGGTACAAAATTATGTTTCCGCTGTATTAATAATCCATTTATTCACGTTTTGAGCATAGACTTGAAAATTAAATTTCCCAACTTAAACTGTGGTAAATCTTGATCTCTTTTCAAAGACAACACTTGGCAGATTATTGCTAAAGTGAAAAAAGTTGTACAAAATTTTACAGAATTTTACATTTATTGTTACGAAATATTTGCAAAAAAATTATATTAAATTTTTAAATGAAATATATATTTTCAAAAACATGTTTTACTCTAAAACTGTGAGAAAATCAAAGCCATAAATTTACACAAGTTGTGTTCAAAATTTTAGCTTGATATCTTAAAATATGAGCAAAAATATGAGTGAGATGTTGTCGGCTGCAGTGCCAGAGGCCTCCACTAGAGGTGCTGCGTCCCTCACTTCTGGCTGACCTGTGCTGTGTGTGAACCTGTGCTGTGTGTGAACCTGTGCTGTGTGTGAACCTGTGCTGTGTGTGAACCTCTGCTGTATGTGAACCTGTGCTGTGTGTGAACCTGTGCTGTGTGTGAACCTGTGCTGTATGTGAACCTGTGCTGTGTGTGAACCTGTGCTGTGTGTGAACCTGTGCTGTGTGTGAACCTGTGCTGTGTGTGAACCTGTGCTGTGTGTGAACCTGTGCTGTGTGTGAACCTGTGCTGTGTGTGAACCTGTGCTGTGTGTGAACCTGTGCTGTATGTGAACCTGTGCTGTGTGTGAACCTGTGCTGTATGTGAACCTGTGTTGTGTGTGAACCTGTGCTGTATGTGAACCTGTGCTGTGTGTGAACCTGTGCTGTATGTGAACCTGTGCTGTATGTGAACCTGTGCTGTATGTGAACCTGTGCTGTATGTGAACCTGTGCTGTGTGTAAACCTGTGCTGTATGTGAACCTGTGCTGTGTGTGAACCTGTGCTGTGTGTGAACCTGTGCTGTATGTGAACCTGTGCTGTATGTGAACCTGTGCTGTGTGTGAACCTGTGCTGTGTGTGAACCTGTGCTGTATGTGAACCTGTGCTGTGTGTAAACCTGTGCTGTATGTGAACCTGTGCTGTATGTGAACCTGTGCTGTGTGTGAACCTGTGCTGTATGTGAACCTGTGCTGTGTGTGAACCTGTGCTGTGTGTGAACCTGTGCTGTATGTGAACCTGTGCTGTGTGTGAACCTGTGCTGTGTGTGAACCTGTGCTGTGTGTGAACCTGTGCTGTATGTGAACCTGTGCTGTGTGTGAACCTGTGCTGTGTGTGAACCTGTGCTGTATGTGAACCTGTGCTGTGTGTGAACCTGTGCTGTGTGTGAACCTGTGCTGTATGTGAACCTGTGCTGTATGTGAACCTGTGCTGTGTGTGAACCTGTGCTGTGTGTGAACCTGTGCTGTATGTGAACCTGTGCTGTGTGTAAACCTGTGCTGTATGTGAACCTGTGCTGTATGTGAACCTGTGCTGTGTGTGAACCTGTGCTGTATGTGAACCTGTGCTGTGTGTGAACCTGTGCTGTGTGTGAACCTGTGCTGTATGTGAACCTGTGCTGTGTGTGAACCTGTGCTGTGTGTGAACCTGTGCTGTGTGTGAACCTGTGCTGTGTGTGAACCTGTGCTGTATGTGAACCTGTGCTGTGTGTGAACCTGTGCTGTATGTGAACCTGTGCTGTATGTGAACCTGTGCTGTATGTGAACCTGTGCTGTGTGTGAACCTGTGCTGTATGTGAACCTGTGCTGTGTGTGAACCTGTGCTGTATGTGAACCTGTGCTGTGTGTGAACCTGTGCTGTGTGTGAACCTGTGCTGTATGTGAACCTGTGCTGTGTGTGAACCTGTGCTGTGTGTGAACCTGTGCTGTATGTGAACCTGTGCTGTGTGTGAACCTGTGCTGTATGTGAACCTGTGCTGCATGTGAACCTGTGCTGTATGTGAACCTGTGCTGTGTGTGAACCTGTGCTGTGTGTGAACCTGTGCTGTATGTGAACCTGTGCTGTGTGTGAACCTGTGCTGTGTGTGAACCTGTGCTGTGTGTGGTGTGGCTGGCAGGTCATTCGCTGGAGAAGGCTGGTTTCTGAACTCCTCTGCAGGATCCGAGATGCTCCTCCAGCTGCTGCTCCTCAGTGCCGCCGCCCCGCTCTGGCTCGCCGCTCCAGGAGTCCGGGTGCGTCTGCTGGGCGGCCGGAGCGAGTTCGAGGGGCGCGTAGAGGTGTTTTACAGCGGCGAGTGGGGGACCGTGTGTGACGACGACGTCAACATCAATCTGGCCAATGTGGTGTGTCGAGAGCTGGGCTTCTCTCGCGGACTCACCTGGGCCCACAGCGCAAAGTTCGGCGAGGGCCGCGGTAAGAGTTTGAGGGACTTCATTCTTGGTCCTGTTCTTGTTGTGAAGGATTTATTATTGCCAAGAAAAAAGTCATTAGAATCAGGGTTTGAAATGAACTTTTTCACTCACCTGCCAATTTGGCTACTAACTTTTTAAGTTACTGGTCATACAGAACTTCTACTAGCCAAAAAGAAGAAATAAATAAACCAGATAAACCACATCACAGCTATATATATATATATATATATATATATATAGTATATATATATATATATATATATATATATATATACTATATATAATAAAATACTCTAAAATTTACATATAATAAAATTTGTATTTCATACAGTCACGTGTCAGTGCATGTTTGTACTTTCAGTTTGTTTTTTGATTGGTTCCTGTTTTCCGTTGTTATTTTCCCGCCACTCAATCGTTTCTATGGTTACCATCATTATGAGTTCATTTGTCCCAGCTGTGTATGATTAATTATCTCGTTTCTGTTTGCTCTTTAAGATGCACTCTTTCTTTCAGTCTTTGTCCGATCTCCCCGTTGTGTTTCCCTGCCTGTCAGCGTGTTCCAGAGTACTGTTATTAAATAGTTTGTGTCTGTAATCAGTCTTCAGTCTGTTCCTGAGGAAACCACAATGTTACACATACATTCATTTCTCATTTAAACAAAATCCTTTCCAGTCCAGCCATCTCCTCCCCTCCTCTGTCATCCTCATCCTTTTCACCAAAAGATATCGGTAACGCTTCCTTTTACAGTCCAGTTACCCATGTAAATACTATGTACTTATTTTAGTAATTAGAATTACTGGGTAATAACTAGTACTAACCCTGAACCTACCCCTAAACCTACCCTTGTTCCATGTACTTACCTTATATTATCCAGTACTTTCTAGGTAAGTACACTGTAAGTACTGTACTGTAAAAGGAAGCGTTACCAAGATATCTTAGGTGGACAGATCAATACAGTACAAAAGAACATGTAGGATGCTGGAAAATAACAATCTCTTTTCTGTTCATCAAATGCTTTTTAATCTTCTCTTTTGCTTCAATGCAAATAAAAAGCGTGCCGTTATTTGTCGCGTAGTCACGTGTGTGTTCAAGTAAGCCAAATATGAGCAGTGTTGGGCAAGTTACTTTTAAAAAGTAATTAGTTACAGTTACTAGTTACTTCTTCCAAAAAGTAACTAAATTAGTTACTCAGTTACAAATTTTAAAAGTAACTAGTTACTTAAGAAAGTAACTATTGCGTTACTTTCAAGTAAAATAAAATTTTAAATGCTCAAATGTGACCCCACCTCTACCCCTCTTCAACGGAACTTAAAATACATGTGCATGTTCAATTATTTATGATAAATCTGAATATTATAATGAAATGGACACTTAATACAATACATTATTAACATAAACATGAAACATTGTACACACATCTAAAAAAAAAAATTTTTGCTGTGGGACAAAGTGAGACTAGCCTCCAATCAGATTCGTTCCTTTAATTTCTTGAAGGAAAAAGTAATGTCTATACTTCCATTTAGAGAAGGCTACTTTTGGATTATTTGGGCTCGTCGCCATACCTGTCTCTCGTTGACTGACTGGCTTGTGTTGTTCCTTGTGTGTCCTGTCCTGTCCTGTCCGACTATGCGTTATGATGGGTCGTTCGCAATTCATGAGCGTTAGCCGTTAGTGATGATGGGTCGTTCGCGAATGAGTGTTAGTGATGATGGATCGACTCGTTCGCGAATGAGCTTTTGATGGGTCGTTCGCGATTCGCGAATGAGCCGACTCTAAGAGCCGGCTCTTTTAGGTGAACGTCGGGAGCTCGAGCTCGCATATCTGAAGAGCCGACTCTATTTTTACTAATTTAGCCTATAGAAATTAAATAATTATGTAATAAAAATTGAAATATTATAGTCAAAGTCATTTAAAGAGCTGTTTGTGAGCCAAAAGAGCCGGCTCTTTTCAGTGAGTTGAGTCAAAAGAGCCGATCGCCCATCACTACTATGCGTGCTTTCGAACACCTGCCCAACTCTACCGCTTACAATGACATTTTACTCTACCTCACACCTCAGCAAATCGTCAGCATTTATGCGCTTGTCTCGTGCTCTGCCCACTAACCAAGGAAGAACAGTAAAAAAAGTATTTGCCTCTCACTCAGAGATCTAGTTGGTCTGATGAAAAAAAACAGCTTAATCAGTTATAGTAACGCGCCGCATTTTTGGGCAGTAACGGTAACGGCGTTATTAAGATGAGAAGAGTAATCAATTAGATTACTCGTTACTGGAAAAAGTAATGCCGTTAGTAACGTTCCCATCACTGGATATGAGCAGATTTTATGCAATACGCTGTATTTAATATATCATGATAACTCACAAGTTGAGTATTTGCGCGAAATCTGCACAGATTTGGTTTACACGAACCTCCCCAGCAAAGAGTAAACAGAAGTAACACCAGATTGGCTCGTGATTGGACAGCGTTACGCACCACAGTTTTTACCCGGATTTGGCAGGGTTGGCGGGTGATCATTTCAAACCCTGATTAGAATGTAATATAGAACGGGTTGAACTGATCGGAATAATGACACTATAGACCCCTTTTCAGTTGGTAAACATGGGGACGTTTGTGGGCGGAGCTTAGGTGTGGCGATCCCTCTGGCCGCGTTACTAACGCTAGTTCGCAAGTTTCGTAAGCTTGTTTTTTAACAATGATGAGAGAAAATCTGATTTTATCTTCATGTGCAAGGTCACTCACTGTCCAGGACCGCAATCGTTATTTGCAAAAGTTCATTTTAACGGACGGAACCAGATTGGCCGACCTGTAACGTTACACGCTCAGTCAATGGGACGATCTGACAGGATTAACGCTAACGTTCCCTCCGGTTGAGTGGCATGACTTCTACACTGATAGAGAAACAGAGCGTAAAGTGAAACTGAGGGCATATAAATCTGTAGATGCCTATAATGTTCTGAATACTCATGTACAAGACTTGTGTGGTACGATCCGCAGTTCTGCCGCCAGCGCCAAGACGACAGTAAAGAGTGACATTACGGTGCCATTTTAATGATGTGAATATTTTCTAGAAATACAAATTCCAGATACAGCATATTCAGTTTTCATCGATTCTTGCACCCAACAACACAACAAGAGGACATTTAATAATAATAATAATAATAATAATAACAATTTAAGCTCCTTATTATGTAGCCGGATCTGTGCTGGTCTGCATTGGCCGCCTCCAGCTAGCCGTGACGTCGCTGTGACGTCGGCGCATAAGGGGTCTATTGTCTTCTGTATAGCTTATATTGCTGTGAGTGTTTGAGCAGCTCTCCATCTGTCCAGGTCCGATCTGGCTGGATAACGTCTCGTGTTCGGGCAGCGAGAGCTCCCTGTCGGACTGTCGGTCTAACGGCTGGGGTGTGAGCGACTGCACTCACGCTGAAGATCTGGGCGTCATTTGCAGTCCGGACCGTCCCAACCAGGGTCACGTCCCACGTTACCAAGAATCAAGTCCAGTTTCTCCACCTCAGCCCTCCAACCTGCTCTCGAACACTCCCGCCAGCTCACCCGCCAGATCACCCGGCAGATCACCCGCCAGCTCACCCGCCAGCTCTCCCCGTCAGCGTGGCCACGAGATCGGGCTCCAACGCAGCAGCCAGGGCCCGTCCTCTCCTCAGATCCATGGGCACCAGATTCAGCTGCGCAGGAACGGGCTCGAGAGCGTCGCTAACGGCCTGCCGCGCGGACACCAGCTGCCGGACTTCCTGCGCAGCCGGGCCTTGTTCAGACGCACACAGGAAGTGACACGCGGTCAGAACACCAGACTTCCTGAGAGACCAGAGCCGGTTCACAGTCCTGAGCCGGAGCACAGTAACCGGATGGATCTGGACTTCACCAACACGGACGAGCAGGTCAGAACTCGTCCTTCCTCGGGTCGGATGAATGTTTCTGATAGAGTCTCTTCTGCTCACCGAGGCTGCAAAATACTGATACTTTTAATACTTAGAAAAAAAAATAATTTCTAATAAATATATTTAATAATTGTTTCTCTCTCTCAGTTCACTGCATCGGTCCGGCTGGAGGAAGTGCGTCTCCGGCCCGTTCGCGCCGTCACACGCAACTCTGCCATGGTAACAGAGGGCGTGGTGGAGGTGAAGCATGCTGGGAAATGGAGGCAGGTGTGTGACTTGGGCTGGGACCAGAGCTGCAGTCGTGTGGCCTGTGGCATGCTGGGATTCCCTTCAGCAGGACAGCAGGACACACGGGTCTATCGGTGAGTATGTACTGAACTGGAGTGTGCTGATGATTCGTGTTCTGATGATTCATGTTCTGATTCATATTTTGATTCGTGTTCTGATTCGGGTTCTGATGATTCGGGTTCTGATGATTCGGGTTCTTATGATTCATGTTTTGATTCGTGTTCTGATTCGGGTTCTGATTCGGGTTCTGATGATTCGGGTTCTGATGATTCGGGTTCTTATGATTCATGTTTTGATTTGTGTTCTGATTCGGTTTCTGATGATTCGGGTTCTGATGATTCATGTTTTGATTTGTGTTTTGATTCGTGTGCTGATGATTCGTGTTCTGATTCATGTTTTGATTCGGGTTCTGATGATTCGTGTGCTAATTCATGCTCTGATTCTTTTGCTGATTCGTGTTTCTATGATTCATCTTTTGAATTATGTTCTGATGATTCGTGTTCTGATGATTCGTGTTCTGATGATTCGTGTTCTGATGATTCGTGTTCTGTTGATTCGTGTTCTGATTCATGACTTCATTGATTGCGTTTGTGTTCACGAACATCCTGTGAGCAAAAATTTGACACATTTTCACAACTTGGACTAATCTAGACTAATCTAAAAAACAGGTTCAAAGGAACATTCTGTTATAACTTTTGCCTGGATGATCGACTCGGTCAGTGGTTGGTTTAGGTGGTTGAGCAACTGATCCAGCAGATGATCCAGCAGATGATCCAGACTTTGAGATGATCCAGACTTTGAGATGATCCAGCAGATGATCCAGCTAAACCCCAGCACTCACTGTCAAATCCCCAAGCCTTGCTGAAAACCACTGACTTCTGTTTGCGTTCTCAGCGTCAGTGATTGGCTCCCGCTGTCCCGCCGCTCCTCTTTACAGCGCGTCTCCAAACATGTAACTGGAGAAAATAACCCTTTCCTCATGAGACTCTTAAATATTCCATAGACTGTGTGATTAATGTCAGATTCAGGAATAGCAGCATGGGCTAAAACGAGCTTGTCCTCTAATCGCATGTAATTACATGATTCCAGTGGAAAAACATCAGCTGCGTCTCGTCTGTCTCCCGGTTTCTCTCTCTGGATCTCAGAATATCACAGAACATGACAGAATATCTCAGAATGTCACAGAATATCACATAATATCTCAGAATATCACAGAATATCACAGAATATCACAGAATATCTCAGAACATCACAGAATATCACATAATATCTCAGAGTATCACAGAACATCACAGAACAAATATCTCAGAATATCACAGAATATCTCAGAACATCACAGAACATCACAGAATATCACAGAATATCTCAGAATGTCACAGAATATCACAGAATATCTCAGAATATCACAGAACATCACAGAACATCACAGACTATCACAGAATATAACAGAGTATCACAGAATATCACAGAATATCTCAGAATATCACATAATATCTCAGAATATCACAGAACATCACAGACTATCACAGAATATAACAGAGTATCACAGAATATCTCAGAATATCACATAATATCTCAGAATATCTCAGAATATCACATAATATCTCAGAATATCACAGAACATCACAGAATATAACAGAATATCACAGAATATCTCAGAATATCACATAATATCTCAGAATATCACAGAACATCACAGAATATCACAGAATATAACAGAGTATCACAGAATATCACAGAATATCTCAGAATATCACAAAATATCACAGAATATCTCAGAACATCACAGAATATCACAGAATATCACAGAATATCTCAGAACATCACAGAATATCACAGAATATCACAGAATATCACAGAATATCTCAGAACATCACAGAAAATCTCAGAATATCTCAGAATATCACTGAACATCACAGAATATCACAGAATATCACAGAATATCACAGAATATCACAGAATATCTCAGAACATCACAGAACATCACAGAATATCACAGAATATCACAGAATATCACAGAACATCACAGAATATTACAGAATATCTCAGAGTATCACAGAACATCTCAGAGTATCACAGAACATCACAGAACATCACAGAATATCTCAGAGTATCACAGAACATCTCAGAGTATCACAGAACATCACAGAACATCACAGAATATCACAGAATATCTCAGAGTATCACAGAACATCACAGAATATCACAGAATATCACAGAACATCACAGAATATCACAGACTATCTCAGAGTATCACAGAACATCACAGAACATCTCAGAGTATCACAGAACATCACATAATATCTCAGAGTATCACAGAACATCACAGAACAAATATCTCAGAATATCACAGAACATCACAGAATATCACAGAATATCTCAGAGTATCACAGAACATCACAGAACAAATATCACAGAATATCTCAGAATATCACAGAATATCTCAGAATATAACAGAATATCTCGGAACATCACAGAATATCACAGAATATCTCAGAACATCACAGAACATCACAGAATATCTCAGAATATCTCAGAGTATCACAGAACATCACAGAACAAATATCTCAGAACATCACAGAATATCACAGAATATCTCAGAATGTCACAGAATATCACATAATATCTCAGAATATCACAGAACATCACAGAATATCACAGAATATAACAGAGTATCACAGAATATCACAGAATATCTCAGAATATCACATAATATCTCAGAATATCACAGAACATCACAGAATATCACAGAACATAACAGAGTATCACAGAATATCACATAATATCTCATAATATCTCAGAATATCACAGAATATCTCAGAATATCACAGAACATCACAGAATATAACAGAATATCACAGAATATCACAGAATATCTCAGAATATCACATAATATCTCAGAATATCACAGAACATCACAGAATATAACAGAGTATCACAGAATATCACAGAATATCTCAGAATATCACAAAATATCACAGAATATCACAGAATATCTCAGAACATCACAGAATATCACAGAATATCACAGAATATCACAGAATATCTCAGAACATCACAGAATATCCCAGAATATCACAGAATATCTCAGAACATCACAGAAAATCTCAGAATATCTCAGAATATCACTGAACATCACAGAATATCACAGAATATCACAGAATATCACAGAATATCACAGAACATCACAGAACATCACAGAACAAATATCTCAGAGTATCACAGAACATCACAGAACAAATATCTCAGAATATCACAGAATATCTCAGAATATCACAGAATATCTCAGAATATCACAGAATATCTCAGAACATCACAGAATATCTCATAATATCACAGAATATCTCAGAATGTCACAGAATATCACATAATATCTCAGAACATCACAGAATATCTCAGAATATCACAGAATATCACAGAATATCACAGAACATCACAGAATATCACAGAATATCTCAGAATATCACAGAATATCTCAGAATATCACAGAATATCTCAGAACATCACAGAATATCTCAGAATATCACAGAATATCTCAGAATGTCACAGAATATCACATAATATCTCAGAACATCACAGAATATATCAGAACATCACAGAATATCACAGAATATCACAGAACATCACAGAATATCACAGAATATCACAGAACATCACAGAATATCACAGAATATCTCAGAGTATCACAGAACATCACAGAACAAATATCTCAGAATATCACAGAATATCTCAGAATATCACAGAATATCTCAGAATATCACAGAATATCTCAGAACATCACAGAATATCTCATAATATCACAGAATATCTCAGAATGTCACAGAATATCACATAATATCTCAGAACATCACAGAATATCTCAGAATATCACAGAATATCACAGAATATCACAGAACATCACAGAATATCACAGAATATCTCAGAATATCACAGAATATCTCAGAATATCACAGAATATCTCAGAACATCACAGAACATCACAGAACATCACAGAATATCTCAGAATATCACAGAATATCACAGAATATCACAGAACATCACAGAACATCACAGAATATCACAGAATATCTCAGAGTATCACAGAACATCTCAGAGTATCACAGAACATCACAGAACATCACATAATATCTCAGAGTATCACAGAACATCTCAGAGTATCACAGAACATCACAGAACATCACAGAACATCACAGAATATCACAGAACATCACAGAACATCACAGAACATCACAGAATATCTCAGAATATCACAGAATATCTCAGAATGTCACAGAATATCACATAATATCTCAGAACATCACAGAATATCTCAGAACATCACAGAATATCACAGAATATCACAGAACATCACAGAATATCACAGAATATCTCAGAGTATCACAGAACATCTCAGAGTATCACAGAACATCACAGAACATCACAGAATATCTCAGAGTATCACAGAACATCTCAGAGTATCACAGAACATCACAGAACATCACAGAACATCACAGAATATCACAGAATATCACAGAATATCACAGAACATCACAGAATATCACAGAATATCTCAGAGTATCACATAACATCTCAGAGTATCACAGAACATCACAGAACATCACAGAATATCACAGAATATCACAGAACATCACAGAATATCACAGAATATCTCAGAGTATCACAGAACATCTCAGAGTATCACAGAACATCACAGAATATCACAGAACATCACAGAATATCACAGAATATCTCAGAGTATCTCAGAATATCACAGAATATCTCAGAATATCACAGAATATCTCAGAATATCACAGAACATCACAGAATATCTCATAATATCACAGAATATCTCAGAATGTCACAGAATATCACAGAATATCTCAGAACATCACAGAATATCTCAGAATATCACAGAATATAACAGAGTATCACAGAATATCACAGAATATCTCAGAATATCACAGAATATCACAGAATATCTCAGAACATCACAGAATATCACAGAATATCACAGAACATCACAGAATATCACAGAATATCTCAGAGTATCACATAACATCTCAGAGTATCACAGAACATCACAGAACATCACAGAATATCACAGAATATCTCAGAATGTCACAGAACATCACAGAATATCTCAGAATATCTCAGAGTATCACAGAACATCTCAGAACATCACAGAACATCACAGAATATCTCATAATATCACAGAATATCTCAGAATGTCACAGAATATCACATAATATCACAGAACATCACAGAATATCACAGAATATCTCAGAGTATCACAGAACATCTCAGAGTATCACAGAACATCACAGAATTTCACAGAACATCACAGAATATCTCATAATATCACAGAATATCTCAGAATGTCACAGAATATCTCAGAATGTCACAGAATATCACACAATATCTCAGAACATCACAGAATATCTCAGAATATCACAGAATATAACAGAGTATCACAGAATATCACAGAATATCTCAGAATATCACAGAATATCACAGAATATCTCAGAACATCACAGAATATCACAGAATATCACAGAATATCACAGAACATCACAGAATATCACAGAATATCACAGAATATCACAGAACATCACAGAATATCACAGAACATCACAGAATATCACAGAACAAATATCTCAGAATATCACAGAATATAACAGAGTATCACAGAATATCACAGAATATCTCAGAATATCACAGAATATCACAGAATATCTCAGAGTATCACAGAATATCTCAGAATATCACAGAATATCACAGAACAAATATCTCAGAATATCACAGAATATCACAGAATATCACAGAATATCACAGAACATCACAGAATATCACAGAATATCTCAGAGTATCACAGAATATCTCAGAATATCTCAGAATATCACAGAATATCACAGAACAAATATCTCAGAACATCACAGAACATCACAGAATATCTCAGAGTATCACAGAATATCACAGAATATCTCAGAATATCTCAGAATATAAAAGAATATCACAGAATATCTCAGAATATCACAGAATATCTCAGAACAGGGAACGTTCTGTCATCAAGTTATAATCAAACGTTCTTCAAGTGACGTTAATAGAGCATAAAATGTATAATAATGTTCTCAAAACAGTATTTATAGTATGTTTTTATTCTTTAGTTGGATGTTCGTTTACCGTTTTTTTAAATGTTACTGCTTGTTTCAGAGCGTTCAGAGAACATTCAAAAGTAACTCCCATAGTTTCAAGAATGATACAGTGTTATTGTTTCCATAATGTTCACATAACCAAGAAAAAACTTTTTAAAAAATGGAAAGTTCAAAGAACATACAGTAATAACATTTTCATATTTTTTCTTAACCACAATAATTTGTTAATGATTGAACTGAATTGAATGAATGTAATGTGCGAGAGGTTCTGTAGAGGTTCACAGTTCTGTAGCGTCTCCTGCCTCCGATCTAAAGCCACAGTCTGAGTCCTGCCGTAAATAACCGGAGACACAGGCTTCTCTGTCTCTACACAAACCTCAGTGTGTTTTTCTGGCACATCTGTCCTGCGCTCCCAGCTTCTGTCTCTAGTAGAGCCTCCTTTATTTATACAGCGCTTTTTCAAAGCAGCTTTACAGAGATAACAGGACAATAATGCAACAAAGTGTTTCCAGAAGAAAATAGCGTCACAGTCCAGCTTAAGTGAGTTCAGTGAGGGTTAATTTCTGTTGTAAGAAAGTTATTAAATTAGTTCATTTATACATATATACAGCCGCTCTGGAGAAAACAGTGCTGTCATCGTCCAGCTCATATCTGATCCACTTTCTCTCATCAGGATGTGTTTTCACTGAAATCAGCCGCTGCTTTCCTTCTGGTTCAGTCATAACAGCTCTGTATATCCTGCAGTGTAGAGGAAGCTTGCGGGATCTGCCCGGGGTGACGACTGAGACTGATTACACACATTAAACACATTAAACACATTAAACACATCTTCATCATCTTCATCCTCTTTATCAGTGACGAGCACACACCCAGAGACCTCGTTCTGCTTTCAACGCACAGACAAACGCCTCTCAAACACGCAAAATTGCATGTATTTTACATGTAAAATGCATATTTTTCAGCTTTTTGTTGTTGATGGAATCATGTTTTTTGCACCGTTTCTATTCAAATGAACTAAGAAATAAAACTCTTTATACACTCTTAAAAATAAAAGTTCCTAAAGGGTTTTTGCAGGGATGCTGACACAGAACTGTTCAGTCATCAGTTCTTAAAATAAACTAATAATCTAAAGATTTTCCACTATAAAGAAGCTTTTGTGGATTGGAAAGATTCATGGATGTTAAAGGCTCTTCATGGAAACATCGATGCCAATAAAGGAGCTTTATTTTAGAGACTGTGACAGTTTCAGTGCAGAATACTAATTCTAAACATCTAAAACCTCGATGTACGATGCCTTCTTAGAAACTCATCGAAATTGAGAGAGTTTGAGTTTGTCCTGGTCGAGTGTGTGAGGCTCTGGCGTGTCGAAGCGTGTGTTCCTGGTCGAGTGTGTGAGGCTCTGGCGTGTTGAAGCGTGTGTTCCTGGTCGAGTGTGTGAGGGTCTGGCGTGTTGAAGCGTGTGTTCCTGGTCGACTGTGTGAGGATCTGGCGTGTTGAAGCGTGTGTTCCTGGTCGAGTGTGTGAGGGTCTGGCGTGTTGAAGCGTGTGTTCCTGGTCGAGTGTGTGAGGGTCTGGCGTGTCGAAGCGTGTGTTCCTGGTCGAGTGTGTGAGGGTCTGGCGTGTTGAAGCGTGTGTTCCTGGTCGAGTGTGTGAGGGTCTGGCGTGTCGAAGCGTGTGTTCCTGGTCGAGTGTGTGAGTGTCTGGCGTGTCGAAGCGTGTGTTCCTGGTCGAGTGTGTGAGGGTCTGGCGTGTCGAAGCGTGTGTTCCTGGTCGAGTGTGTGAGGGTCTGGCGTGTCGAAGCGTGTGTTCCTGGTCGAGTGTGTGAGGGTCTGGCGTGTTGAAGCGTGTGTTCCTGGTCGAGTGTGTGAGGGTCTGGCGTGTCGAAGCGTGTGTTCCTGGTCGAGTGTGTGAGTGTCTGGCGTGTCGAAGCGTGTGTTCCTGGTCGAGTGTGTGAGGGTCTGGCGTGTCGAAGCGTGTGTTCCTGGTCGAGTGTGTGAGGGTCTGGCGTGTCGAAGCGTGTGTTCCTGGTCGAGTGTGTGAGGGTCTGGCGTGTTGAAGCGTGTGTTCCTGGTCGAGTGTGTGAGGGTCTGGTGTGTTGAAGCGTGTGTTCCTGGTCGAGTGTGTGAGGGTCTGGCGTGTCGAAGCGTGTGTTCCTGGTCGAGTGTGTGAGGGTCTGGCGTGTCGAAGCGTGTGTTCCTGGTCGAGTGTGTGAGGGTCTGGTGTGTTGAAGCGTGTGTTCCTGGTCGAGTGTGTGAGGGTCTGGCGTGTTGAAGCGTGTGTTCCTGGTCGAGTGTGTGAGGGTCTGGCGTGTTGAAGCGTGTGTTCCTGGTCGAGTGTGTGAGGGTCTGGCGTGTTGAAGCGTGTGTTCCTGGTCGAGTGTGTGAGGGTCTGGAGTGTCGAAGCGTGTGTTCCTGGTCGAGTGTGTGAGGGTCTGGTGTGTTGAAGCGTGTGTTCCTGGTCGAGTGTGTGAGGGTCTGGCGTGTTGAAGCGTGTGTTCCTGGTCGAGTGTGTGAGGGTCTGGTGTGTTGAAGCGTGTGTTCCTGGTCGAGTGTGTGAGGGTCTGGTGTGTTGAAGCGTGTGTTCCTGGTCGAGTGTGTGAGGGTCTGGCGTGTTGAAGCGTGTGTTCCTGGTCGAGTGTGTGAGGGTCTGGTGTGTTGAAGCGTGTGTTCCTGGTCGAGTGTGTGAGGGTCTGGTGTGTTGAAGCGTGTGTTCCTGGTCGAGTGTGTGAGGGTCTGGTGTGTTGAAGCGTGTGTTCCTGGTCGAGTGTGTGAGGGTCTGGCGTGTTGAAGCGTGTGTTCCTGGTCGAGTGTGTGAGGGTCTGGTGTGTTGAAGCGTGTGTTCCTGGTCGAGTGTGTGAGGGTCTGGCGTGTCGAAGCGTGTGTTCCTGGTCGAGTGTGTGAGGGTCTGGCGTGTCGAAGCGTGTGTTCCTGGTCGAGTGTGTGAGGGTCTGGCGTGTTGAAGCGTGTGTTCCTGGTCGAGTGTGTGAGGGTCTGGTGTGTTGAAGCGTGTGTTCCTGGTCGAGTGTGTGAGGGTCTGGCGTGTCGAAGCGTGTGTTCCTGGTCGAGTGTGTGAGGGTCTGGCGTGTCGAAGCGTGTGTTCCTGGTCGAGTGTGTGAGGGTCTGGTGTGTTGAAGCGTGTGTTCCTGGTCGAGTGTGTGAGGGTCTGGCGTGTTGAAGCGTGTGTTCCTGGTCGAGTGTGTGAGGGTCTGGCGTGTTGAAGCGTGTGTTCCTGGTCGAGTGTGTGAGGGTCTGGCGTGTTGAAGCGTGTGTTCCTGGTCGAGTGTGTGAGGGTCTGGAGTGTCGAAGCGTGTGTTCCTGGTCGAGTGTGTGAGGGTCTGGCGTGTTGAAGCGTGTGTTCCTGGTCGAGTGTGTGAGGGTCTGGCGTGTTGAAGCGTGTGTTCCTGGTCGAGTGTGTGAGGCTCTGGCGTGTTGAAGCGTGTGTTCCTGGTCGAGTGTGTGAGGGTCTGGCGTGTTGAAGCGTGTGTTCCTGGTCGAGTGTGTGAGGGTCTGGCGTGTTGAAGCGTGTGTTCCTGGTCGAGTGTGTGAGGGTCTGGCGTGTTGAAGCGTGTGTTCCTGGTCGAGTGTGTGAGGCTCTGGCGTGTTGAAGCGTGTGTTCCTGGTCGAGTGTGTGAGGGTCTGGTGTGTTGAAGCGTGTGTTTCTGGTCGACTGTGTGAGGGTCTGGTGTGTTGAAGCGTGTGTTCCTGGTCGAGTGTGTGAGGGTCTGGTGTGTTGAAGCGTGTGTTCCTGTTAGAGTGTGTGAGGGTCTGGTGTGTTGAAGCGTGTGTTCCTGGTCGAGTGTGTGAGGGTCTGGTGTGTTGAAGCGTGTGTTCCTGGTCGAGTGTGTGAGGGTCTGGTGTGTTGAAGCGTGTGTTCCTGGTCGAGTGTGTGAGGGTCTGGAGTGTTGAAGCGTGTGTTCCTGGTCGAGTGTGTGAGGGTCTGGCGTGTTGAAGCGTGTGTTCCTGGTCGAGTGTGTGAGGGTCTGGCGTGTTGAAGCGTGTGTTCCTGGTCGAGTGTGTGAGGGTCTGGCGTGTTGAAGCGTGTGTTCCTGGTCGAGTGTGTGAGGCTCTGGAGTGTTGAAGCGTGTGTTCCTGGTCGAGTGTGTGAGGGTCTGGCGTGTTGAAGCGTGTGTTCCTGGTCGAGTGTGTGAGGGTCTGGCGTGTTGAAGCGTGTGTTCCTGGTCGAGTGTGTGAGGCTCTGGCGTGTTGAAGCGTGTGTTCCTGGTCGAGTGTGTGAGGCTCTGGCGTGTTGAAGCGTGTGTTCCTGGTCGAGTGTGTGAGGCTCTGGCGTGTTGAAGCGTGTGTTCCTGGTCGAGTGTGTGAGGCTCTGGCGTGTTGAAGCGTGTGTTCCTGGTCGAGTGTGTGAGGCTCTGGCGTGTTGAAGCGTGTGTTCCTGTTAGAGTGTGTGAGGGTCTGGTGTGTTGAAGCGTGTGTTCCTGGTCGAGTGTGTGAGGCTCTGGAGTGTTGAAGCGTGTGTTCCTGGTCGAGTGTGTGAGGGTCTGGCGTGTTGAAGCGTGTGTTCCTGGTCGAGTGTGTGAGGGTCTGGCGTGTTGAAGCGTGTGTTCCTGGTCGAGTGTGTGAGGCTCTGGCGTGTTGAAGCGTGTGTTCCTGGTCGAGTGTGTGAGGCTCTGGCGTGTTGAAGCGTGTGTTCCTGGTCGAGTGTGTGAGGGTCTGGTGTTGAAGCGTGTGTTCCTGGTCGAGTGTGTGAGGGTCTGGTGTGTTGAAGCGTGTGTTCCTGGTCGAGTGTGTGAGGGTCTGGTGTTGAAGCGTGTGTTCCTGGTCGAGTGTGTGAGGGTCTGGTGTTGAAGCGTGTGTTCCTGGTCGAGTGTGTGAGGGTCTGGTGTGTTGAAGCGTGTGTTCCTGGTTGAGTGTGTGAGGGTCTGGCGTGTTGAAGCGTGTGTTCCTGGTCGAGTGTGTGAGGGTCTGGCGTGTTGAAGCGTGTGTTCCTGGTCGAGTGTGTGAGGGTCTGGTGTTGAAGCGTGTGTTCCTGGTCGAGTGTGTGAGGGTCTGGAGTGTCGAAGCGTGTGTTCCTGGTCGAGTGTGTGAGGCTCTGGTATTGAAGCGCCGCCGCAGAGATTCTGAGAGATGTTTAATAGCCGGTTTCACTGTTTCACGACTCCACCCGTTTATACTTCTGTTGCTGCCTTTCAAAGTGAGAATTGCACCTTGGAGAAACTCTCTCTGCTTTATACGTTGCATTAAATGTGTTTTCGTTTCAGGGCATGAAGCAATTAAATCTTATCGTTGGATCTTTATATTTAAACATCATAATTTAATCCAGTTGCAGTGAATAGCCAGTTTGATTATCTAAAGAGGAGCTATAATAGAAGGATTTGCTTTTGATGACGGGAATGTTGTTAACGTGATTATTACTGTAGGAACGATGTTTGTCCAGTTTAAGAAGCGCATGTTAATGTTGATCTGCAGATGTTATAATGTGTGTGTTCTTCACAGATCTGTGGAAATGAAGATCTGACGATGCGCTTGTTAATCTAACTCCATTACAGCTTCAGCTGTAACACACAGAACCCTTACTGTCACACACTCTCTGAAACCTGGCACTCAAACACCAGAAACACACACACCAAATCTGCAAAACCACACACTGATTTTCGGCCTTCGACTCGTCGAAATAAACACATCATAGAACAATTTTGCAAACCACAACACACAATTCTCTATATAATATAATAGTTTTGGGGAAAAAAGGCAACGTTTTGAAAATCAGCTAAAAAAAAACTAATGCAGTTCTTTCCTGAAGTGTGTGTGTGTGTGTGTGTGTGTGTGCTCTCGGGTCATGTGACTGACTGCTCTCAGCCAATGGCGGGCCTGCATGAATCTGCTGTTGATGTGGCAAATAAGTGGTTTCCTACAGTCAGACCACCAGCACTCAGACACACTATATATACATCACGCTCCTGAATGATTAACACACACGGCACTTCTGCTCTTACCGCGGGACATTTCCAAAAGCATGATGGTATCGTGGCACTTTATGGGGTATTTTTGTGTTTCCATGCAACACAAAGAGGACTGTGTGTTTCAGCAGGTGCTTGTGGGTATTTTTATCTGCTGCTTTAATTCATTTACTCTAAAACTGCACATCTAAGTCATTTCAGCTCTTGATTTGGACTCTGAATGATGAGTTTCAACTTACAGGTTACGGCCTACAAAACTACATCATTGTGCTCTCATAAACCCCGCCCTCAGTGACAGTGTCAGCCAATCAGACGTCAGCACTCCTGAACGCTCAACATGAGCGAGTCTCGTCCTGTCTGTCGGGTTATTTCACTGATACAGTATATGGCCACGCACGCATGCATGCTCGCACGCACACACACACACACACACACACACAAACACTCTCACTCACACACACACACATATGGACAGAAACACAATCATGAGTGGTTTTGGCAGAACTTTGAGAACATCGAGATCTGTGTGAACGTCTGCTAACCACTGAGATACTCACTCACTGTGTTTATTTACCATCGACTGTTCGCTGACTATGCCAAATAAAAATATATGTGCGTGTGTGTGTGTGTGTGCGCGTGTGTGTGTGTGTGCGTGTGTGTGTGTGTGTGTGTGTGTGTGTGTGTGATGTGACTGACATGAACACACATAAACAAGCTCGGTCGCTCATGTGAAGCATGTTTATTTAATTCAGACCATTTATTTTTTATTTGTGTCTTCAGGAAACTGTGGGAATCCAAGATGGAGGATCCAGCCACAAGGTACGACTTCATTTACTGTTTATTTTCACATTTCCTAAGCGGCGCGTGAGACATGGATGTGTGACCGGACTGATCTGGTGTGGTTGTGTGTGTGTGTGTGTGTGTGTGTGTGTGTGTGTGTGTGTGTGTGCAGGGCTGCAGTTGGTAAGAAGGGCTTCTGGGTGGGCAGGGTCCAGTGTTCGGGGACCGAGGCTTCTCTGGCTCAGTGTCGGGCTCGGCTCTCGGACCCGCGGCTCGGGTCCTGCTCCGGCGGGATGCATGCGGTGGTGTTCTGCCTTCCCGGCGCACAGTTCTCCCGGATCTCCTCCGGACGCCCGCAGGCTCCGCCCCCTCTCAACGTGAGTGCACTGAACACACACTGACGAGAGCGTGTATGGGCGTAGTGTGCGTGACGTCACCGCAGTGTTTCTGAAGCACAAAATGGCGGAGCCGGCCGTCGTTGGGGAAAGTTACTTTGAAAAATAATGCATTACAATATTGCGTTACTTAATTACTTTTTATGGAAAGTAATGCGTTGCACCATTGCTGGGCTTGTTTGTTTTTAAATAACAAAAAAAGTTATATTTTTGGCAAATGTTAAGGCCCTTTCACACCAAAAATGAACTGAATAAGCCTGAAAGAAATGCCAGTTCATGCCTGTACAGTAAAGGGCACCGTAAAAAAAAAAAAGCTTTTCAGCTAAAAGTAATGCGTTACTTTACTAGTTACTTGAAAAGAATAATCTGATTCCGTAACTCAAGTAACTTTTACTGCATTACACTGCTCCCGGATAACCGAACATGTGCAGCGGCGGATTATCTGAGGTGACGTGACGCTAACACACAGCAGACAAACGGCTAGTAGTGACATCAGCAACAATCCACCTGTCACTCAAGTGGCCATGCCCTTAATTATGCACAACTTTAAAGCTTAATATAATTTAAACGGATGAGTTATAAAAACAATTCACCTCCTCACAGTCGTCATGAAGGACAACATTAGCTATATAGACCAAAACCACTTTTTGCACTAGACTGTAAACATGTTTATTTTTGCTGTAAAGTTGTGAATATTAACATGAGGGTTTATGGGATTGAGTCTCTTCTGCAGCCGGCCTCTAGTGGCCAGTGGAGGAACTGCAGTTTAATCTCTTCAGTGTTGGGTTGAAGAGAGAGACGGTTCAACTTCTCTTCTCCGCAGGTGGAGGTGCGTCTGAAAGCGGGTCCCCGGATGGGCGAGGGTCGGGTCGAGGTCCTCCGCGAGGGGAAGTGGGGAACCGTGTGTGATCATCTGTGGGACCTGCCGGCTGCCAGCGTGGTGTGCCGAG
>JAULUF010000093.1:412500-435000 GCA_031834385.1 Semotilus atromaculatus
AATAATTTATTATGATTCATTATTAAATTAATTAATTCCATGTTCATTCAGCCGTTTGATCAAACAGAATGTGACTGAGTTTCCGTGTGGGGTTGAACAGCGGACGGTGTGCTTCTCTCTCAGCTCGACCGTTATTGTGCTGAAACAGCTTAAAGAGAGTTAAACTATTGAACAAGAACTCATCTGAACGAGATACAGTTATGAAACCAGAAGATGCTCATGAAATGCGACTCGCTGTCAGTTTATTGTGTAATCGAGTGCTGAGTGTGTTTTATTCGGCCAGTGTTTACATCCGCGGAGCTTTTGTTTTCCCGGCTGTTGTTTCCCATGCAGAAGGTAATTACAGCCCTGCACAGATTCAGGGAAAGAGCTGGAAACCCAGAGAAAAAACAATCCCAAAATAGCACCGCTGGATGTGGATCACATTTGTGCTCTTATAAAAGCCTGTTAAAAAGCGGCTCTGGGTAAATAGACGGTGGAGAGGAAAGTGGAAAATCCTTGATAATGTGCATGAATGATGTGTAATAACACGTCTTGTGTGTGTGTGTGTGTGTGTGTGTGTGTGTGTGTGTGTGTGTGTGTGTGTGTGTGTGTGTGTGTGTGTGTGTGTGTGTGTGTGTGTGTGTGTGTGCAGGAAACGTGGTTCTGGCCGGGAAGCTCCGGGTCGGAGGACGTGGTTCTCAGTGGAACTCACTGCATCGGGACTGAGATCTCCATTCAGCAGTGTGGGAGGAGCCAACAGGTGTACTGCCCTCGAGGGGGCGGAGCTAAAGCAGCCGGGGTCACCTGTGCAGACGGTACCAGAACTGCTGGGAATCACTTATAAAATAATGAATATTTATGTAATAATATTATATTTATGATCATTATATAATGGCACTGTTGTTTGTCCAGTGGCTCCGGATCTGGTGGTGGATGCTCAGCTGGTTCAGGAGTCTGCGTACCTGGAGGACCGTCCGCTGCACCTGCTCACCTGCGCTCACGAGGAACACTGCCTGTCCTCCTCCGCCTCACGCATGAACTGGCCCTACGGCCACCGGCGGCTCCTGCGCTTTTCCTCACGCATCATGAACCTGGGCAGAGCCGACTTCAGACCCAGAGCCACAAGAGAGTCCTGGACCTGGCACCAGTGCCACAGGTGTGTGTGTGTGTGTGTGTGTGTGTGATGTTCTGCAGAATATGGAGATGGAGAGATACTGCATATTTGACATGTCTTTATTAACAGATGTTTACACGGGAACACACGAGACAGATCTGCCACCAAACACGGGCTACAACAACACTGCTAACTCTGAGAGATTCAGGCTCCTGTTGCCCTAGCATGCCCTCTAGTGGTCACACTCCCAAATAGCCTTATACTTCACTACATCCCCTTCCCCCTGATAACTCTAGTCCACAGATATATGAACAGCAGTATAATGACATTATATGCACATTACACATTTCTGTTTTTTAACAACGTGGATACAGCCTAAGCTAGGGGCTTTGGATAGACTGCCTCCATCCCAGTGAGTTCCGGGATGCATTCTTGCCGGCTGGAGAACTCATTCCTACTCTAAGCTGAATCTTTCAGATAACTAGGCATTCTCCTCGTCCTGTTGGACCTTCTATGTTCAGGCTGCTCCTCCACACGTGAAGTCTCAGACACTGTAACCTCGGGTGTAATTTCACTTGTCTGCTGTCTAACACCATCACTTGAAGGTACAGGGCTGGGTCAGGTGATGGCAACACATCAGCATCTTGCAAGGAAGTGTCCAACAACACTGATGTTTCCACAGGAGGCACCACATGTCTTTCACTCACCGGATCAGTGTGCCAGCGCAATGGCCATTCCTACACAGCTTTGCTGATGAGCGTCACACCACAGCCTGTGTCGAACTACATTCACCTTCTGTGTGAGAGTAGGCACTTTGGGTTTCACTTGGGTTACACTGTATATTGTGTTAATATCACTGGTGTCCTCCCTATCGTCACTTTCCTTCTCTCTAACGAGATTTCTCCTACCACTCTTTCTTTTCTCCTTTTTGTCATTTGAACGCCGTTTTCCTCAGTTAACAATCCTTGTAGATCTCTCACGTTTTTGTTTGCAGACACTATTGACTGGCAGATGTTAAGTGCCTTCTCGAAAGTTAACTTCACTTCTGCCAGCAATATTCTCTGCATACGGTCGTCATTCACTCCACAGACGAGTCTATCACTCAGCCTTCGTGGAAGTGTGGCCCTTACTCATAGTGCTGTGCTAACTTATTCAATTCCGCCACATAATCTGCAACAGTTTCTCCCTCTTTCCATGTATGTGAGTTAAACTTACATCTTTGAACAATTTCACTTGGTTTAGGATTGAAATGATTGTTGAGGACATTTCCCAATTCTTCATATGTTCTCTCTCCTGTCTTTGTGGGGTAGAGTAAACTTCTCAACAAGATATTCGTGTTAGCCCCAACTCCACTCAACAGCACAGCCTTCTTTTTCTCAGCTGCCTCAATGTAATTTGCTTGAAAGAAATATTCCATAATTTCTATGTATTCCTCCCACAGCTGCGACTCACTGTCAAATGGGCTTAACTTTTCCACCACACAGCAACATTTCCTCCATCACCCGAACTCCATAGATCATCGTCGCCAATGATGTGTTATTCTGTAGTGCAGCAGAATATGGAGATGGAGAGATACTGCATATTTGACGTGTCTTTATTAACAGATGTTTACACGGGAAGATACAAGATAAATCTGCCACCAAACAGGGGCTACAACAACAACGCTAACTCTGAGAGATTCAGGCTCCTGTTGCCCTAGCATGCCCTCTAGTGGTCACACTCCCAAATAACCATATACTTCACTACTGTGTGTGTGTGTGTGTGTGTTTTCAGCTGCGGTCAGGATTCTGTAGTCAGTTTAAGTTCTCATCCAGCAGAAGGAGGATCTGTCATGTGATGGTTTACAACCCAATGAGAGGCCAGGATTGTGTCACATGACTGCTGTGTTTCTGATCTCTTACAGGCATTACCACAGTATCGAGGTCTTCACACACTATGACCTCATGACCCTGAATGGCACGAAGGTCGCTGAGGGTCACAAGGCCAGTTTCTGTTTGGAGGACACATACTGCCCTGAAGGTGAAGCGGCACAAACTTTCTGGAGTGTGTGAAGTAAAGCAGTGTAACAGGAATCAGTGTAACAGGAATCAGTGTAACAGTGATCAGTGTAACAGGAATCAATGTAACAGGAATCAGTGTAACAGGAATCAGTGTAACAGTGATCAGTGTAACAGGGATCAGTGTAACAGGAATCAGTGTAACAGTGATCAGTGTAACAGGAATCAATGTAACAGGAATCAGTGTAACAGGAATCAGTGTAACAGTGATCAGTGTAACAGGAATCAGTGTAACAGGAATCAGTGTAACAGTGATCAGTGTAACAGGAATCAATGTAACAGGAATCAGTGTAACAGGAATCAGTGTAACAGGAATCAGTGTAACAGGAACCAGTGTAACAGGAACCAGTGTAACAGGAATCAGTGTAACAGGAATCAGTGTAACAGTGATCAGTGTAACAGGAATCAGTGTAACAGTGATCAGTGTAACAGGAATCAGTGTAACAGGAATCAGTGTAACAGGAATCAGTGTAACAGGAATCAGTGTAACAGTGATCAGTGTAACAGTGATCAGTGTAACAGGGATCAGTGTAACAGGAATCAGTGTAACAGGAATCAGTGTAACAGTGATCAGTGTAACAGGAATCAGTGTAACAGTGATCAGTGTAACAGGAATCAGTGTAACAGGAATCAGTGTAACAGGAATCAGTGTAACAGTGATCAGTGTAACAGGAATCAGTGTAACAGTGATCAGTGTAACAGGAATCAGTGTAACAGGAATCAGTGTAACAGGAATCAGTGTAACAGTGATCAGTGTAACAGGAATCAGTGTAACAGTGATCAGTCTCTGATGTTGATTATAATCACTCCTAGTTTCTTCAGATATTTCCTGGTGAAACGCTGATGATCTTTAAAACAAACTCACTTAAAGGCCAGAGCGAGTTCAATAAAACAAAATGATGAGCTTGTTAAACAACAGCGTCTCATTTGCTTTGTCTCCACGACAACAGGCCTGACAAAACGCTACGCCTGCTACAACATGGGGGATCAGGGCATCACCGTGGGATGCTGGGATACGTACCGCCATGACATCGACTGCCAGTGGGTGGACATCACTGACGTCACACCGGGAGACTACATCTTCCAGGTCAGAGGTCACAGAGTGTGTGTGTGTGTGAGCAAGTAGGTGTGTGTGTGTTTATACTGATGAACAGGGTTGAGCAGATGATTTTTCCTCTTGGATTCGAGCAGAACGAACTCGTTAGCTGAGAGAATAATGAGCGCTTGATGATTAAACTCACATCTGACCTTCAGCTGGACGGTTTTCCTCTGTTATTATTCTTTTGTTTTCTGAGTAACACGTTTGAGTTTGAGGTCAGATCTTTTACATGTTCCTCAGACTCATATTCATCCACAAGTAATCTGAAAAGTGTAGGGAAAATCCTCATAAAGGCATTATGGGATATGAGTGTGGGATTTATCCCTGTTTTATTTATCTTTTCAGATTAGTAAAAGTCAAGCATGATAATTGATTGCGGTGAGACAGTGTGATTGGATCGTGCAGGTCATGTGATGTGCTTCAGTCCTCCTGTGTGTTTGAGGCAGGTACAGGGTGTTTCTGGGAAACACAGCCATGATTGAGGCCTGTTATTCTCGGACGTTCACTCGCGGTCAGCTAAAGATGATCCTGCATGATTGCACAGTCATTCCAGAATCTTTCCATTCCACGTTTGTGTCTCGTGTCCGTCTTACATCAGTAGTTCCAGCAGGACTCGATTAAACCGTGATGAAGTTCAACTCAGTGGCACAAATTAGGCAGAAAACATAATATCCATTAACCCGTCAGTGTTTTTATAAGGCCGTATGTGGGATGGAAAAGTCATTAAAGATGTGTAATTGTAGTGTAGTTCTGTGGTTCTCCATCTCGAGTGTGTGTGTGTGTGTGTGTGTGTGTGTGTGTGTGTAATGTGTGCTCGTGTTTATATTACATTGTGGGGACCAAATGTCCCCACAAGTATAGTAAAACCTGAAATCACCTACATTGTGGGGCCCAGTCAGCGGTCCCCATGAGGAGAACAGAGTATAAATCACACTCAGTAATGTTTTTTGAAAATGTAAAAATGCAGAATGTCTCCTGTGATGGGTAGGTTTAGGGACAGGGGCAGTGTAAGGGGACAGAATATACAGTTGTGTGTGTGTGTGTGTGTGTGTGTGTGTGTGTGTGTGTGTGTGTGTGTGTGTGTGTGTGTGTGTGTGTGAAACTGATAAGTGTGTCCAGATGTGAGCATGTGTGTGTTCTGCAGGTGGAGGTGAACCCATCTCTGGATATGGCCGAGTCCGACTTCCAGAATAACGTGATGCGCTGCCGGTGCCGCTACGACGGCGGACGAGTGTATCTGTACGGCTGCCACGCGGGTGAGACTCTCACTCACTCACTCACACACACACACACACACACACACACACACACACACACACTCACACACACACACACAGTATTGGGGGAAAGTAACTTTTAAAAGTAATGCATTACAATATTGCGTTACTCCAAAAAAAAAGTAACTAATTGGGTTACTTTTAATGGAAAGTAATGCGTTACTTTTGCATTACTTTTCCTCGTCTGGGCTGGGCTTGGTTGTTTTTTAATAACAACAAAAGTTCTATTTTTGGCAAATGTTAAGGCCCTTTCACACCAAAAGTGCAGTGAATAATCCTCAGGCTGAAGGAAACGCACATTCACTCCTGTACAGTAGAGAAGAAAGTTCAACACTCTTATTCCTAAATCTAATCTAAAGTAATTTTTGCTTTTTGTTATGTTTGAATTAGATCGTTGAAGGTCAGCAGCAAAGACACTGGTTAATCAAGTGAGATTAAATATATTAAGTATATTTCTGCAGTTTAATATAGTTAATTGTAAAATTCTGGGATTGCATTTTACTGTTTTATTCATTTTGAGGAATACTGAATGTTTTGGTGCGAGTGAGATGAGTAAATGCATGTTCACGTTCAACAACCCAATAAATTCGTTAAAGGGGACCTATTATGCAAAATTCACATTTGCATGCTGTTTGGACATAAATGTGTGTTGGCTGTGTGTGTACACAACCACCCAATAGTGATAAAAATCCACTCACTCCTTTTTTATTAATCCCCATAAATCATAAGCAGTGTCTCCCAACGACCTGTTTTCAGAATGTGGCTTTAGTGACGTCACTAAAGCCACAGGCCCCGCCCACGAATGTTGACAGACACTGCGGTTTGAACATCGCCCCGCCCTGATCGAGTTCACAGCGAGTTGTACACACATCCGCCATTGCTGCACTGGCGAGAATGTCTCCCAAGCGTTGCAGGTGTTGTGTGGCTGCGGCTGGATGTATTAATCCACATAGCTCTCTCTATTTACTCCTGAAATCTGAGGCAGCCGCTGAAGACGAGGTGGATTCATTTTGTTTTCAAAGAAAATGCTCCCTCGACTCTACCGAAACCATCTTATACTGTGTTTACTCAGCTCTTACGGTGATTTTCTGGAGTAAAACCGACACTTCATCTTTTGTGTGATGTACAATAAACTTTATTAAACTCATCAGTATATTTTTGATCATCATTTGGACGGGGTCTGAAACAGTAGGCTTGTAGGCTATTAATAGTGGATACATACAAGCAAATGACAAATACAATATATCCTTAATTAAACTAAACTATACCTGTTCCATCTCCATACCAGTGGCGTAGGCAGAAATTTTATTTTGGGTGGGCCAGTGAAAATGTGAGTGGGCCTATAGTTTTTCCTAGAAAAAAATGACTTCAATAATAATTAACCTTAGAGAGTAGAAAAATGAATAGACAAACTGCAAAAACAGTTACACCTTTATATTCGACAAATCATCATGTTCAACCAACAGAGCTCAATAAAGGCTGAACAAACCAGTAGACAATAACCTGTATATTTTATTCAGGCAAGTCAGCAGTGCAAATACAGTTCACCCGAAAATAAAGTAAGCTAAAATAATAATATCGCAGTTAGATCGGCGGGTTAAGCCGCGTCAGGCTGACCGGGAGAGAGGGAGCAAGAAGCGGCCGCCGCCAGAACCTGACTAGCCTTCTTGTGGGTTAATGAGTCTGAAGAACTGGGCTTGGTGGACTCGGTAGAGGAAGACAGTGGCGTGTCTTCTTCCTCAACTCTTGCTTTTTTCAAATAGCACATTAAAGAAAGTTGTTTAGCCATTATTGTGGCGCCGGCGCCGCTGAGAGTTTTCCTGTCGGTGGTCGGAACCCCCAGCAACCATAGCAACCAATAACGTTCCGGAGGCTTTCTATTCTACAACCAAAGAGTATACGTTCTTTGCTACAACTTGCTTCAACAGTTCCATTTTATTCGGGAAACAAATTAATCACACACAGCACAGTCAACAATAAATCAGGTATATATTAATATATTTTCTTAAATACATTTGAATAATAAAAATAAACTAAAAATTTATTTTTATCAAACTTGCCTGGGCGGGCCAGTGAGTAATGTGGGCGGGCCAGTGCCGCCCTGGCCCAATACTGGCTACGCCCCTGCTCCATACAGTATATTCTCTGACTCTGTAGGCATTATTGTCTGACTCCGCGTCGAAATGAACACCGTTACTGTCTGGGAGTTTCTGATATTAGCATCATTCTGTGAGATGAAATTGTCCTGAGACTGAGCGCGAGCTCATGAAGCTCCGCCCCCTGTGCCGTGCAGCAGCAGCTCATTTGCATTTAAAGGGCACACACTAAAACAGCGTGTTTTTCTGAGCACCAAAAAGTGACAATTTAAACATGCTGTAAAAAATGATCTGTTGGGTATTTTGAGCTAAAACTTTACATACACACTCTGGAGGACATCAGAGACTTATTTTACATCTTGTGAAAAGGGGCATAATAGGTCCCCTTTTAAGTTGTTCTAACTTTAAGAGGTTATTTACGACGATTTTTTAAGAACATTGTTTTAAGGAATTCAGAATAGTTCTGTCTTTAGAAGAATCAAGAGCATTCTTTAGTTTTTGGGACTCAAGACATTCATAACTTTATTCTGAAGCTCATGTTTGGTGAATGTGTTTCCCGTCTCACAGGTGACGCCTACAGCGCCGAGGTAGAGGACCTGTTTGAACACCAGCGCCAGATCTCAAACAACTTCCTCTGATGAAGCCTTGCAGCGACAGGACTCGGGGTGGGCGGAGTCTGTGGGGTGGGTGGAGTCTATGGGTGGGCGGAGTTTGTGAAGTGGGTGGGGTCTATTGGGTGGGCGGAGTCTGTGGGTGGGCAGAATCTGCGAAGTGGGTGGAGTCTGTGGGTGGGGCTCGTGTGATGATTGACAGCAGAGGCGTTCACAGTTCCCTCACCTGTTCATTTGGCCAGTATTGGTGCTGTTGGTGCAGGACTTTCTGCGATGGAGTTTAATCTTCATCACACACTCAAGATTCAGGGGAAGACAACATGTTAAAAACTCTAATATTGAACATCAGTCGTGAACATTCACTACATTATTTTCAAAGTAAACATTCAATTGAAAATGTCCTTCAAATGTGCCGTTCCTCCTGCTTCGTTATTTTCATATTGTAATTCACACCTGATTTATTATTTTATTTTGATTTTGATCAACAAGGGTGACTTAAAAGTGTTTGATTAAACTAATTGTTTTTTAAAATGATATTTTCCCCTTTAATAAGTATTGTTTTTATTGAAGTACAAAGTTCAATACTAGCAGTTTGTGTTAATTAAAGAAGTTCTGTCATTATATCCGAGGACGAGGTTGAGAATCATCAGAATCATGAACCAGCGCTCCTGCAGCTCTGTGTGTTTCTCGTGCCTCATTCAGTCTTTCATATTATTATGCATTATTATTATTCTTATGAGTGGCCCAGATGATGTTTGGTCACATGTACAGGTTTATGGGTTGTGGTTTGTCTGTATTTCTCAAACACTCTCTCTATGAAGAGAAACAGTCGAGTTTTACAGATTGTGCTTCAATACTTGAAAAATAAACTCATTCTAACACACGAAATCTGATGTTTCATACTGTATATGTTCCAGAGTCTGATGATAATAAGAGTTGAGTCTGATAATGAAGAAGACTGGCTCCTGTGTCCAACTTTACAATCTCTGGTTTACATGAATGATGGATCTCTGACGGACACGATCATACACACATTTACAAGATATTTCTCCTATACTGCTGTGGGTGAATAAATAAAAATTCATTTTTATTTATTTAAATAAAATATTTTAATCAATTTATTTTAATATTATGTATTATTTATTTATTTAAATAAATAGTTATTTACATTTTTTAATCAAATTGATTTATTTAAAAAACATTGTAATTTATTTTAATCAAATGTTTATGTATGTAAATTATATGTTAATTATTTTAGATTATTTTACTTTAATCAAATTGATTTATTTACATAAAAGCATTTTTAAATATATTTGATTTAATTCAAATCCATTTATTTTAATCTCATGTATTTATTTATTATGTATTTATTTAAATACAATGTTGATTTTTATTTTTTTACTTTAATCAAATTGATTTATTTTAAAAAACGTATTAAATTTGTATTTATTTAAACATTTTAATTTATCCTAATCAATTTATTTTAACCTAAAGTATTTATTTATGTACAATGTTAGTATTTTTACTTTAATCAAATTGATTGTTATTTTTTTCTAATTGATTTTTTTTTATCTATTGTATTTATTTATTTAAATAGAATTTTGTACATTTATTTTGATAGGTTTACTTTAATCAAATGTATTTAGTTTAATGTTATTTTGTCCAGTGTTTCCGCTGCGCGTCCACCGATCCTCTCGCGCCCCCTCGCGGCCTCTGGCGCACGTGCACCTGTAATAACTCCGCGTGCGCACGCGCTTAGCCACGCCCCTCGCTCTCTGTAGCGTTTCCGGTGTCGATGTTGAACTGCCACTGTTTCTACACTTTTGTGCATTTTTTGTGTGTTTTTCTCCGAGCGCAAACGCGACACCGCTCGCCTTCATGATGTCCGTGTAGCGCGAAGCTGTCATCGAGTTCTGTCGTTTCCACGGAACAGGAAGTTTGAGTGATTCTCATATCTTGATGTTTTACCTCAGCGATGTTGAACTCCACGCAGACCCGCGGAATCCTGGCTCTACTGAGTTTATTCTGCGCTGATTCCTGCTCGGGATGGTTTCAAAACAGCGCGAAGAAGAACAGCAGAAGCCCGCAGCCGGAGCCCTCGGACAGCTGCCTGTGTCATGTACGTGTATTCCATGCTATGACTACAATAAAAACACATTATTAGCGTCAATACGTCTGGTTTTGATGTAGTTACAGTAGTATTTCTGGCATGTTCTTCTGTCGCGCGAGTATGACGTCATCGCGTCCGCAGTTCGTTTCGGTTAAAGTTAGACGTGTTCGTGTAGCTTAATGATGCATATTCTTACATCCATTGCTTTTAAAGCATTTATTTCGCACTGTCTGCGTGGCTGGCAATGATATCAATGGATAGTTGTTTAAATAGGCATTATGAAAATAAATTATTATAATGCTAAGTTTAGTTAATTATTTAATAACATTATAAACGAATAATAAAGGTTAGAGAGCACACAGTATAAAGCGATATACATTTTAAATACGTAGGTAACAGCTTGTGTTATTCAGCGTGGTGTTCTCCCATTGGTCCAGCGGGTGCGCTGACGTCAGCGGGGTTGTGGGGTTTGTAGTCTTTCCTCCCTCCCGGAAGCGTTGACAGCAGCGCTGAGCGCGCCCGCGGAGAACTACAGCGCGGCGCGCGTGTGGATGACGTGTGTTTGTTTGGAGGCGGGGCGAGCGGCGGGGTTTCCACGCGGTATCGAGTTTGACAGAGTTTGACAGCTCATCTCTGCGCAGACACACTCAGTCCTACTCTACATTTACTCAAGGCATGTCTGTTTTAATCCCGGCTCTGTTTGCTCTGGGACTTTGGGGACTTTTGCATTCAAAGCAGCCGCAGGTCAGATGCAAATATGCGCTATTTATAACCAGCACATTATTATTTTTATTTTAAAAAATTTAAATAAAATAAAAATTAGTTTTTTGCTGCTTGGTTTTCTAGATGTGTGTTCTGTATTTCAAATTCTTTATTATAAAATGTAATGAAGTATAGGTTTGATTATGAATGTGAGGTCAGACTGTTGTGTTGTTCAGTTAATGTAATAATAACAGGAGTGTGTGTGCAGCTGACCGGTGTGCTGGACGACTGCTTCTGCGACATCGAGAGCATCGACGCCTTCAACAACTTCAAGATTTACCCTCTCGTCCTCAAGCTCAGCGAGAGAGACTTCTTCCGATACTACAAGGTGAGCGGGGCTTCGGCACAGAGCGTCGGTGCGGGTTTGGCGGATTAATGTTAGTGAGTGTGTGTGTGTGTGTGTGCGCAGGTGAACCTGAAGCGCCCGTGTCCGTTCTGGCCCGATGACGGCCATTGCTCCATCAAAGACTGCCACGTAGAGCCGTGCCCAGAGGTCAGAGGTCAACACCAGGCCAATCACAGCTGATCTGTTGATGCTAGCGAGAGGTTTAATGTAGTTTGATTCTCTGTTTCTTCCAGAGTAAAGTTCCTGTAGGGATTAAATCCGGCAACTATAACAAGGTGAGAGACTTCCAGCTGTGTGTGTGTGTGTGTGTGTGTGTGTGTGTGTGTTTGTGTGTGTGTGTCTGGTTGTTTGTTTATTCAGCGTGTGACCCGTGTGTGTTTGCTGCAGGTGTGTGTGTGTGTGTTTGTTTGCTGTGTGTGTGTGTGTGTGTGTGTGTGTGTGTCAGGTTGTTTGTTTGTTTGTTCAGTGTGTGTAACGAGTGTTCCTCCTCTAGTTTTCTCAGGCTGGTGCTGGCGCCATCGACTGTGAACAGGCTCATGAACTGGGCGCCATCAACGACACGCTGAGGTAAAACACACACACACACACACACACACACACACACACAGCACAGGCACTAACTCAGTTGTGTGTGTCAGTAATCAGAGTAAGGTGGCGTTCGCAGACTGGGCTCACCACGACGACGCTCAGGATCACTTCTGTGGGTTAGACGGTGAGTGTAGAACGCCGGAGCTCGTGTGTGTGTGTGTGTGTGTGTGTCCAGGAGGGAGTGGCGTCTCCTCAATAATCTGCAGATCTGAGCTGGTTATTTATAGGACTCATCGCTCTACATTCACTTTCGTTTATTTCTGCTCAAATGAGTGTAATTTATGTTTTGTAAGAAGCCTTGATATTTATCAGTATTTAGTATCTATCCAAACCTGTGGTGTGTGTGGATGAACTGGTTCTGGTGTGTGTGGATGAACTGGTTCTGGTGTGTGTGGATGAACTGGTTCTGGTGTGTGTGGATGAACTGGTTCTGGTGTGTGTGGATGAACTGGTTCTGGTGTGTGTGGATGAACTGGTTCTGGTGTGTGTGGATGAACTGGTTCTGGTGTGTGTGGATGAACTGGTTCTGGTGTGTGTGGATGAACTGGTTCTGGTGTGTGTGGATGAACTGGTTCTGGTGTGTGTAGATGAACTGGTTCTGGTGTGTGTAGATGAGATGTCTCCTGAGGCCGAGTACGTGGACCTGCTCCTGAACCCGGAGAGATACACCGGATACACCGGGCCGTCCGCCTGGAGAGTCTGGAACAGCATTTATGAGGAAAACTGCTTCAAGTGAGATGCGCGCACACAAACGCACACACACACACATACACACACTTGGGCTGCACAATGTATCGTTTTAGCATTGATATCGTGATGTACGCTTCCACGATAGTCCCATCTCAGGATGATTGATGTGAAGTGTAGGGATCGTGGATGACCTGTGACCTCTGACCCGTGGGCTACGGCCAGCACTGACTCAGATGGAGAAGAGGAAGAGCAGAAGATCTCCTGTAAAATGATTTTATTTTGTCAATGTTTGATTTTCCAGGCCAAGATCAGTGTATCGTCCTCTGAACCCTCTGGCTCCCAGTCGAGGTGCGTCTCACTCTCTCAGCTCTGAGTTCAGTCTCAGCCGTAGATTTAACAACCCTTCTCTCCTCTTAGGTGATGATGATGGTGAGTACTACCCATGATGCTCTGCTCTCAGATCAGTGTTTCCTGCCGCTGCTTTAACTCTGGCTCTCGTGTCCCGCAGGAGAAGGCTTCTACACGTGGCTGGAGGGTGAGCCATGATTTACACATAAAGATGATGCAAACACTGTCAGGCTCTGGAACATCCACTCCTGCTTTTGTGCTTCTGTTATTTATCAGTCGTTTATGACTGGGCCGGTAAATCTGCTGAGAAGCAAATTAATCATGTAAGAGTTTGCATGATAATAATTGTGCAAATGATGCACACAAATCGTGCTTTTCATGCACAAATCATAACTTTCATGCTCTTGAAGTGTCATGAAAGTCCATTGTGTGGAATACAGGATAACAGACGAGCAAAAGCAGTTTCTGAGCGGCGGCTCTGACAAACCGGTGTAACAGAGATTTATTATATATATTATATATGTATACTTCATTTATTTAGAAATGTATATAATATAGGTCCAGTCCAATGTGTGTGTGTGTGTCTGTGTGTGTTCAGGGTTGTGTTTGGAGAAGCGTGTGTTCTACCGTCTGATCTCCGGCCTCCACAGCAGCATCAACATCCACCTGTGCGCAGAATACCTGCTGGACGGTGAACACACACATTTATCACTCATTACCAACTAATCAAAATCCATTCTTAAAAATTATTAAAATTTCGACCTAATTGCGACCTATTTCTACGTCATTGCGCTATTTCTACGTCATTACGCTATTTCTACGTCATTACGCTATTTCTACATCATTGCGCTATTTCTACATCATTACGCTATTTCTACATTACGCTATTTCTACATTACGCTATTTCTACGTAATTACACTATTTCTACGTCATTATGCTATTTCTACGTCATTACGCTATTTCTACATCATTACGCTATTTCTACATCATTATGCTATTTCTAGGCCCTAAGAGCCTGTGCAGCGGTGTGTGTGGGCCCTAAGAGCCTGTGCAGCGGTGTGTGTGGGCCCTAAGAGCCTGTGCAGCGGTGTGTGTGGGCCCTAAGAGCCTGTGCAGCGGTGTGTGTGGGCCCTAAGAGCCTGTGCAGCGGTGTGTGTGGGCCCTAAGAGCCTGTGCAGCGGTGTGTGTGGGCCCTAAGAGCCTGTGCAGCGGTGTGTGTGGGCCCTAAGAGCCTGTGCAGCGGTGTGTGTGGGCCCTAAGAGCCTGTGCAGCGGTGTGTGTGGGCCCTAAGAGCCTGTGTGTCCCCAGAGGGCTGGGGGAAGCCGGTGTGGGGCCCGAACGTGCAGGAGTTCCGTCAGCGCTTCGACCCGGCCGAGAGCAAGGGCGAGGGCACGCGGCGCCTGAAGAACCTGTACTTCCTGTACCTGATCGAGCTGCGTGCGCTCACTAAAGTGGCCCCGTACTTCGAGCGCTCCTTCATCAACCTGTACACGGGGAACAGCGACGAGGACTCGCTCACCAAACGCCTGCTGCTGCAGATCCTCAACGTCACCAAGTGAGACACCCTGAGCACATTCTTATAATCACATGTGCATACGCCATATACACACTCGAATGCACTCAGATCCACCCAAACATAGATACTCAAGATAAAATCAGGGTTCCTGCAGTCTGGAAACTATGAGTTTTGATTTGAGTAATTTCCTGGTCTGATTAAATATGGAATATATTTGTGCTTCTGGAATATTGCGCCTATTCAGTTTTCTAAAATATGAAAGTGCATGTTATCACTTCAAGAAATCCGATGGAAAAATAAAAAAATTTAAATAGTCACAGATGACTGTACTTTATACCGAATATGATGCTCATAATAATGCTGAATTAAACAATTATGTTGTAAATTGAAAAAGCAAGAGATCTGGACATTTAAAGGTTGTATCAGTGATTTCAGGCCCAAAAATAAATGTCTACTCTTTCCTAACGATCCGCTAGCTGCCCGCCCCATAAGATCTGAGATCTGCACACAAAAACAAATGGGTACACCACCACTCAAAACCTCACAACACCCGCCCCTGTCTGTGATTGGTTGAAACACTGTTTATTTTGGTTTTGAGTGGTGGTGTACCCATTTGTTTGGGGCTTATGGGGCGGGCAGCTAGCGGATCGTTAGGAAAGATTAGACATTTATTTTTGGGCCTGAAATCACTGATACAACCTTTAAGTCTGGAAAAGTATGGGATTTTGAAAGGGAAAAATTCTGTGATGTCACATGAAAAACACTGGATGGAAATGCTGAGATGTGCATGAAATTTTAAAATGTGTATTTTTATATACAATTTTGCACACATGTTAAATCACAACTTTAGATGGAAACAGTTCTGATTTTAGTTTGGGGGGAATGAGCTCATCTTAATTGAACATCATAAACATTATATTTAAGTATTATATGCAATATTGACACTTCAATAATTCATTTATAGTCAGATTGCAGGACTATTATAATAAACTGCAGTCTCTATTATACATTCATATAATTTTGATTAAAACAAGGTTCATAGGTGTGTGTGTGTGTGTGTGTGTGTGTGTGTGTGTGTGTGTGTGTGTGTGTGTGTGTGTGTGTGTGTGTGTGCAGGGCGTTCCCCATGCACTTCGACGAGAGCTCCATGTTTGCTGGACATAAGATGGAGGCTAAATCATTAAAGGTGAGTGACGGTGACAGACCATGGGGCGATCGAGCGCCAGTCTCGTCTGTGATCGTGATCATCACGCTGCTCATTATCCAGCAGGGTTATTAGCCTGTCAGTTATTCTGATAGCAGATTTGCATGTGCGTTTGCATGTTTGCTGGAAGCCTTGGGAAACGCATGTCATTCGCAGATTACCTGATCAGTTTAACCATCAGAGAGTGAAAGGGTATCATTCAGACGTGTTTCTCTTGCCAATTTACACACTCAAACTATTTCAAAGCAGAGGCGAAAATTGGGACTTGCGAGTTATCTGTGCACAGCCACACACACTCGCAGAGAGAGAGAGAGAGAGACACACACACTCGCAGAGAGAGAGAGAGAAACACACACACACTCGCACACACTCGCAGAGAGACACACACACACACACACTCGCAGAGAGACACACACACACACACACACACTCGCAGAAAGAGACACACACACACTCGCAGAGAGAGAGAGACACACACACTCGCTGAGAGAGAGAGACACACACACACTCGCAGAGAGAGAGAGACACACTATAATGTAATACACTAAGACAAAAACACTTCCTAAACATTTCCCAAATATACCCTGAATTCAAATCCATATCAGACACACAGAAACTCCCATATTTACTGGGAGAAATGCCCAAATGTGAAATAATTGCTGCAAAATATGTCTCCTCATGCCATGAAATGGGGACAACCAGTGGAACCTCAGATGGATAAATAATTGTACACATTTTCAAATAATTATTATTTTGATTGTATGATATGTTTTTTGTTTTTTTTTGTTTACTTTTATTTATCTACATATATGTTTGTATATGTCTATTGCTTTGGCAATATTGTGCTATTGTACACATTCATGCCAATAAAGCTCATTTGAATTTGAATTTGAGACACACACACACACTCACAGAGAGAGAGAGAGAGACACACACACTCACAGAGAGAGAGGGACACACACACACACTCACAGAGAGAGAGAGAGACACTCGCAGAGAGAGACACACACACTCGCAGAGAGAGAGAGAGAGACACACACACTTGCAGAGAGAGAGAGAGACACACACACACACTTGCAGAGAGAGAGAGAGAGAGACACACACACTCACAGAGGGAGAGAGAGACACACACACACACACACTCGCAGAGGGAGAGAGAGATAGATATTCCTCTTTCGTATTTTCTTGCCATTGAACGGACACATAAAAACAAATGCATGTATTAATATCTGTCTCTCATTATTCTGTCGGTTCTGTCCTCGGTGTCGGTTATTCGGTCCTAAAGTAACGGCAGAGTAATATTCCTGCTGTCGTTGGTGTCATTAATGCTAATAAACCAACAAAACAGCTTTAAAGGGATAGTTCACCCAAAAATTAAAATTCTGTCAGTAACTCCTCTCCCTCATGTTGTTCCAACCCCGTAAGACTTTCGTTCATCTTCGGAACACGAATTAAGATATTTGTGATTAAATCTGAGAGCTGGATCACTCCTCCATAGGCTTCTACGGGACTGAAACTTGTTCCTCCAAAAAGCTATTAAAGACATCGTTAAAATAGTCCAAGTGACTACAGTGGCTCAATCTTCAGTTTATCAAGCGACGAGAATACTTTTTGTGCGAAAAAAAAAAAAGACTTTATTCAACAATTAATTTCCATCTCGGTCGGCCTCGACGTAGTAAAATTGCGTATCGCTTCTGTGATGTACGTCACACGCATCACACACATGACCAGCATCGGCCAATAGGGACCCTGCGTGTGACGTAGCACTACGCCATCGCACTGCGGGTGCGGGCGGGAGGGATGATACGCTGCACTCCCGCAAATTAAATATGAGTGTAAAGTAAAATATATAAATGATTCAAGTAGCGTAGATAATTTGTAGTTGTGAGGGAGATTCTGATTGGCAGCAATAAAAACGTTTTAAGCAGCCAAAACTTGTGAATGTTGTCGGGTAGGACGGGGCCTAATCTCACACACACTTGTTTAGAGACAATTCCTTCCCGCTGCTCCTTGTTCGAATTCGAAAGCTAGTTCAAGTTCAAAATAGACAGCATGGACGAGGAACAGAGCGTCTCTAGTGCTTCAGTACAGATATTACCGGTATTAAAGAAAGGAACATGCAAAGCTACAAAACCAAAAAAAGAAAAGTCTGATATTTGGAAATGTTTTTTAGTAGCCTAGTAGGCCAATGCGACAGCAATGGAAAGCACCTTCCTTTTGCGAGCTGTTATAAATGCAGCAAAATACTCACGTACAAGTCTGTAACTTCAGGTCTGAAGTGTCATGTGTGCACCGTTTTGAAAGGCAAACTTTCCTGACGTTTACGGCAAGTCAGTCGAAAGTGTCAAGTGCAAGATGTAACAACAGAAAAATGTGCATTCCAGCTTCCAGCACACCATCGGAAAGGGCTTTCAGTATTTGCGGTCGCTCGCATACTGGAGCAGAGACGGATTAATCTGAAGCCCTCATCAGTGAACGACATGCTGTTCCTAAAAAAAAAAAAAAACTAGGCGGGATTTTGCGGGCGGGAGCGGGACGAAACTTGATTGTCGCGGGCGGGAGCGGGAGAAAATAACATATATTTTTGCGGGAGCGGGACAAAATCTTGCGGGAGCGGGAAAAATCCGTCCCGCGCAGGTCTCTAGTTCAATTGTTCTTAAATATGTGTGATCTTTATCAGTTAGGTGTGGTATCGAAGAACATCAAGTGAGCTTTAAGTAATAAATGAAAAGCAAAGTGCCCCCCCTCCCCCCACACACACCCCATATATATTTAATTTATTCTTATTATTTTTTATTTTTTTTATTTTTTTTTGCTGATTTGAAAAAAGTTTTATCAGTGGCAGATTCTCAGCAAATGTTTGTTCAAACGTGTGTGTGTTCAGGAGGAGTTCCGGCTGCACTTCAAGAACATCTCCCGCATCATGGACTGTGTCGGCTGCAGCAAGTGCCGGCTCTGGGGGAAGCTGCAGGTAACCTGTGCGAGTCCTGATGTTCTGATGAGTCCTGATGTTCTGAACTGACTCATTCCAACTCTGTTTCCCCCAGACTCAGGGTTTGGGAACGGCCCTCCGGATCCTGTTCTCGGAGCGGGAGATCAAGAGCCTGCCGGAGAACAGCCCGTCTGTGGGCTTCCAGCTCACGCGGCAGGAGATCGTGGCGCTCATCAACGGCTTCGCCAGGTAACCCTCGAGGACACACACTTCCACCGCAGCCACACCAGGGCTGTGTGTTAAAGGGTCGTCGGATGCCCATTCTCCACTAGTTGTGTGATTCTTTAGGGTCTTCATGTAAAGTTTGTAACATACTTTGCTTAAGATTCCTCAATGTTTGTGTAAAACAGCAGCTTTACCTCCTCAAGAACAGCTCTGTTCACAGCGACCCGTTTCAGTGCATGTCTCTTTAAATGATAATGAGCAACTGCTCACCCGTGGGGCGTGTCGACACTATATATATATATATATATATATATATATATATATATATAATATATACACTCACCGGCCACTTTATTAGGTACCCCATGCTAGTAACGGGTTGGACCCCCTTTTGCCTTCAGAACTGCCTCAATTCTTCGTGGCATAGATTCAACAAGGTGCTGGAAGCATTCCTCAGGGAGTTTGGTCCATATTGACATGATGGCATCACACAGTTGCCGCAGATTTGTCGGCTGCACATCCATGATGCGAATCTCCCGTTCCACCACATCCCAAAGATGCTCTATTGGATTGAGATCTGGTGACTGTGGAGGCCATTTGAGTACAGCGAACTCATTGTCATGTTCAAGAAACCAGTCTGAGATGATTCCAGCTTTATGACATGGCGCATTATCCTGCTGAAAGTAGCCATCAGAAGTTGGGTACATTGTGGTCATAAAGGGATGGACATGGTCAGCAACAATACTCAGGTAGGCTGTGGCGTTGCAACGATGCTCAATTGGTACCAAGGGGCCCAAAGAGTGCCAAGAAAATATTCCCCACACCATGACACCACCACCACCAGCCTGAACCGTTGATACAAGGCAGGATGGATCCATGCTTTCATGTTGTAGACGCCAAATTCTGACCCTACCATCCGAATGTCGCAGCAGAAATCGAGACTCATCAGACCAGGCAACGTTTTTCCAATCTTCTATTGTCCAATTTCGATGAGCTTGTGCAAATTGTAGCCTCAGTTTCCTGTTCTTAGCTGAAAGGAGTGGCACCCGGTGTGGTCTTCTGCTGCTGTAGCCCATCTGCCTCAAAGTTCGACGTACTGTGCGTTCAGAGATGCTCTTCTGCCCACCTTGGTTGTAACGGGTGGTTATTTGAGTCACTGTTGCCCTTCTATCAGCTCGAACCAGTCTGGCCATTCTCCTCTGACCTCTGGCATCAACAAGGCATTTCCGCCCACAGAACTGCCGCTCACTGGATGTTTTTTCTTTTTCGGACCATTCTCTGTAAACCCTAGAGATGGTTGTGCGTGAAAATCCCAGTAGATTAGCAGTTTCTGAAATACTCAGACCAGCCCTTCTGGCACCAACAATCATGCCACGTTCAAAGTCACTCAAATCACCTTTCTTCCCCATACTGATGCTCGGTTTGAACTGCAGGAGATTGTCTTGACCATGTCTACATGCCTAAATGCACTGAGTTGCCGCCATGTGATTGGCTGCTTAGAAATTAAGTGTTAAGGAGCAGTTGGACAGGTGTACCTAATAAAGTGGCCGGTGAGTGTGTATATATATATATATATATTAGGGGTGTAACGGTACATGTATTCGTATTGAACCGTTTCGGTTCGAGGCTTCCGGTTCGGTACGCATACAAACCGAACGATTCCTTGGACCATTTTTCCTGCCGACAAAATCCGCGCTGGCGCGACCACCACAACGTTGCACAACATCAAATGGCAAACGTAATGAAAGCGGAACGAAACTGCGCTACGGACCGTAGCCTATATCAGTTCGGACCATCAACATCTGTGCAGCGCGAGCTGATCTTGATCAAGTGAAGTGTTACTACACAGCGCTAAGAGATCCAGTAAAGAAAGCATGAATTCGCCACTGAAGTAATAACATCACTGCGAGATCTAGTGAGAAGCGTTCACGTCTCCGTTATTAACCGTAGATCTCTATTAGATCAAACAGCGCTGACGCGGAAACCAGGAGAAACATTGTGCCGTGAATGAACTAGTAGCCTAATTGGCTTTAAATCCACAGATCAGCAACATTCACCATGGATTTAATGTAGTAACACTCACTGTAAAGAGTTTGGCTGGAATAGTGAAATGCTTTCAAGTACTTCACACTTTTTTTTCCCCAGCACTTCAAAACTCAAATATTATATAAATATTATATAAATAAATGTTATTTTTAATGTGATGACCAAAACATTATTTATTCATCCTTCAAAAATTACCCCCATTTATAAACCTGAAAGTTTCAAGATCAGGAAAACTCACACTTATTTAAAAATATTTTTTCTTTTAATAAATAGGACATTTCTCTGGCATTTCTTCCTTTTTGCTGTACCGAAAACGTACCGAACCGTGACTTTAAAACCGAGGTACGTACCGAACCGTGATTTTTGTGTACCGTTACACCCCTAATATATATATATATGGCTGAGGGCGGAAATATGCTAATATGGGAAATATGCTAATACAGGAGATATGCTAATACAGGAAATATGCTAATACTGGACAGTCCGCAGCCGTGGGCGGAGCATGAGGGTTATGACATCACATTGCTCAGAAAATCCAAACGCTTGATTTAAAGAAAAGAAGTGAATGATTTTCTTCATTGTATGGTGTTGTTGTCCTCACACTGCAGACACATTTATGCATACAACATATAAAAGTGAATTTTGCATCTGATGACCCCTTTAACATGTTTCTGAAATGAAGCAGGAAAGTGACTTACTATCACTCTCTCTCTCACACTCTCACACTCTATCCCACTCTATCTCTCACTCTCTCACACTCTCTCTCACTCACTCTCTCTCACACTCTCTCTCACTCACTCTCTCTCACACTCTCTCACTCTCACTCACTCACACTCTCTCACTCTCTCACACTCTATCCCACTCTCTCTCTCTCTCTCTCTCTCACACACACTATCTCACTCTCTCTCACACTCTCTCACACTCTCACACTCTATCCCACTCTATCTCTCACTCTCTCTCACACTCTCTCACTCTCTCTCACTCACACTCTATCCCTCTCTCTCTCTCTCTCTCTATCTCTCACACTATCTCACTCTCTCACACTCTATCCCACTCTATATCTCACTCTCTCACACTATCTCACTCTCTCTCACACTCTCTCTCACACTCTCTCTCACACTCTCTCACTCTCACTCACTCACACTCTCTCACACTCTATCCCACTCTCTCTCTCTCTCTCACTATCTCACTCTCTCTCTATCTCACTCTCTCTCTATCTCACTCTCACACTCTCTCACTCTCTCTCTCACTCTCTCTCACTCTCTCCCACTCTGTCTCTCACTCTCTCACACACTCTCTCTCACTTTCTCTCTCACACTATCTCACACTCTGTCACTCACTCTCACTCACTCTCTCTCACTCACACACTCTATCCCAATCTCTCTCTCACTATCTCACTATCTCACTCTCTCTCTCTCACACTCTCTCTCTCTCTCTCTCACTCTCTCTCTCTCTCTCTCTCACTCTCTCTCTCTCACACTCTCTCTCTCTCACAC
>JAULUF010000093.1:440000-445000 GCA_031834385.1 Semotilus atromaculatus
GTTGTTTCACCTGGTTGAGCTGAGTGTGTTGAGTGTGTGTGTTGTTTCACCTAGTTGAGCTGAGTGTGTGTGTGTGTTGTTTCACCTGATTGAGCTGAGTGTGTGTGTGTGTGTGTGTGTGTGTGTGTGTGTTGTTTCACCTGGTTGAGCTGAGTGTGTGTGTGTGTGTGTGTGTGTGTGTGTGTGTGTGTTGTTTCACCTGGTTGAGCTGAGTGTGTGTGTGTGTGTGTGTGTGTGTTGTTTCACCTGGTTGAGCTGAGTGTGTGTGTGTGTGTGTTTGTTGTTTCACCTGGTTGAGCTGAGTGTGTGTGTGTGTGTGTGTGTTTGTTGTTTCACCTGGTTGAGCTGGTCACCGGCTGGGACGCCCAGGCGAGGTCGTCGTCGCTGTCGTAGCGTCTGGGGTTGTCGAAGAAGTACGGCCTGTTGGAGAACACGTGACTGGGAATGGCAGAGCCGCTCTGGAAGCAACAGATCACAGTAGAATCAGAATCAGATCCGGTGAGGAAGAGTTCTCCTGGTGTTCTGGTGTGCGGCTCACCCGCTCCTGTGCCGGTCTGCGGACCCGGAAGAAGAAGACCACCAGAGCCGTGGGCAGAAGCTCCCAGACAAACAGGATCAGCCCGAACACCAGGAACCCGGCGTCGCCCAGACTGGAGCGCAGATCCGCCTGCAGAAGCACAGACACAGCAGCCCGACCTCAGTCTGAACCAGTGTCGAGAGGAGCTAGTTACAGAACTCCAGTTACAGAACTCCAGTTACAGAACTCCAGTTACAGAACTCCAGTTACAGAACCCCAGTTACAGAACTCTAGTTACAGAACTCCAGTTACAGAACTCCAGTTACAGAACTCCAGTTACAGAACCCCAGTTACAGAACTCCAGTTACAGAACTCCAGTTACAGAACTTCAGTTACAGAACTCCAGTTACAGAACTCCAGTTAAAGAACTCCAGTTACAGAACTCCAGTTACAGAACTCCAGTTACAGAACTCCAGTTACAGAACTCCAGTTACAGAACCCCAGTTACAGAACCCCAGTTAGTTACAGAACTCCAGTTACAGAACTCCAGTTACAGAACTCCAGTTACAGAACTCCAGTTACAGAACCCCAGTTACAGAACCCCAGTTACAGAACCCCAGTTACAGAACCCCAGTTACAGAACTCCAGTTACAGAACTCCAGTTACAGAACTCCAGTTACAGAACTCCAGTTACAGAACCCCAGTTACAGAACCCCAGTTACAGAACCCCAGTTACAGAACTCCAGTTACAGAACCCCAGTTACAGAACTCCAGTTACAGAACCCCAGTTACAGAACTCCAGTTACAGAACTCCAGTTACAGAACTCCAGTTACAGAACTCCAGTTACAGAACTCCAGTTACAGAACCCCAGTTACAGAACTCCAGTTACAGAACTCCAGTTACAGAACTTCAGTTACAGAACTCCAGTTACAGAACTCCAGTTACAGAACTCCAGTTACAGAAGCCCAGTTACAGAACTCCAGTTACAGAACTCCAGTTACAGAACCCCAGTTACAGAACCCCAGTTACAGAACCCCAGTTACAGAACCCCAGTTACAGAACTCCAGTTACAGAACTCCAGTTACAGAACTCCAGTTACAGAACTCCAGTTACAGAACCCCAGTTACAGAACCCCAGTTACAGAACCCCAGTTACAGAACCCCAGTTACAGAACCCCAGTTACAGAACTCCAGTTACAGAACCCCAGTTACAGAACCCCAGTTACAGAACTCCAGTTACAGAACCCCAGTTACAGAACTCCAGTTACAGAACCCCAGTTACAGAACCCCACTTACAGAACTCCAGTTACAGAAGCCCAGTTACAGAACTCCAGTTACAGAACTCCAGTTACAGAACCCCAGTTACAGAACCCCAGTTACAGAACTCCAGTTACAGAACTCCAGTTACAGAACCCCAGTTACAGAACTCCAGTTACAGAACCCCAGTTACAGAACTCCAGTTACAGAACCCCAGTTACAGAACTCCAGTTACAGAACCCCAGTTACAGAACTCCAGTTACAGAACCCCAGTTACAGAACTCCAGTTACAGAACTCCAGTTACAGAACCCCAGTTACAGAACTCCAGTTACAGAACTCCAGTTACAGAACTCCAGTTACAGAACTCCAGTTACAGAACCCCAGTTACAGAACCCCAGTTACAGAACTCCAGTTACAGAACTCCAGTTACAGAACCCCAGTTACAGAACTCCAGTTACAGATCCCCAGTTACAGAACTCCAGTTACAGAACTCCAGTTACAGAACCCCAGTTACAGAACTCTAGTTACAGAACTCCAGTTACAGAACTCCAGTTACAGAACCCCAGTTACAGAACTCCAGTTACAGAACTCCAGTTACAGAACCCCAGTTACAGAACTCCAGTTACAGAACTCCAGTTACAGAACTCCAGTTACAAAACCCCAGTTACAGAACTCCAGTTACAGAACCCCAGTTACAGAACCCCAGTTACAGAACTCCAGTTACAGAACCCCAGTTACAGAACTCCAGTTACAGAACCCCAGTTACAGAACTCCAGTTACAGAACTCCAGTTACAGAACCCCAGTTACAGAACTCCAGTTACAGAACTCCAGTTACAGAACCCCAGTTACAGAACTCCAGTTACAGAACTTCAGTTACAGAACTCCAGTTACAGAACTTCAGTTACAGAACTCCAGTTACAGAACCCCAGTTACAGAACCCCAGTTACAGAACCCCAGTTACAGAACTCCAGTTACAGAACCCCAGTTACAGAACCCCAGTTACAGAACTCCAGTTACAGAACCCCAGTTACAGAACTCCAGTTACAGAACCCCAGTTACAGAACCCCAGTTACAGAACTCCAGTTACAGAACCCCAGTTACAGAACTCCAGTTACAGAACCCCAGTTACAGAACTCCAGTTACAGAACTTCAGTTACAGAACTCCAGTTACAGAACTCCAGTTACAGAACTCCAGTTACAGAACTCCAGTTACAGAACTTCAGTTACAGAACTCCAGTTACAGAACTGCAGTTACAGAACTCCAGTTACAGAACTCCAGTTACAGAACTCCAGTTACAGAACTTCAGTTACAGAACTCCAGTTACAGAACTCCAGTTAAAGAACTCCAGTTACAGAACTCCAGTTACAGAACCCCAGTTACAGAACCCCAGTTACAGAACTCAATTTACAGAACTCCATTTACAGAACTCTAGTTACAGAACACTAGTTACAGTAACTCCAGTTAACTAGTAACTCCAGTTACAAAGTAACTTTCCCCAGCACTGGTCTGAACACGTGACTGGCACCCACCTGATCCGACACGTTGTACCAGTCGTAGTCGAATGAGTTTATGGTCTGGATGTCTGTGAGAGCCAGAACCAGTAGATTATAACAGGCCCGCGACGCGTACAGGAGGATGACAGTGAGGCCGATCAGGGTCACCTGACACACTGACGTGCCCTGGAACACACAGGAAAACACCAATCCTTTCATTTATTTATGTCAGAGACTAATCAGACTGTAATCAGAGACTGTAATCAGACTGTAATCAGAGACTGTAATCAGACTGTAATCGGAAACTGTAATAAGACTGTAATAAGACTGTAATCAGACTGTAATCAGAGACTGTAATTAGACTTTAATCAGAATGTAATTAGACTTATCAGACTGTAATCAGACTGTAATCAGACTGTAATCAGACTGTAATCAGACTGTAATCAGACTAATCAGAGACTGTAATCAGAGTCTGTAATCAGACTGTAATCACAGACTGTAATCAGAATGTAATTAGACTAATCAGACTGTAATCAGACTGTAATCAGACTGTAATCAGATACTGTAATCAGACTGTAATCAGAGACTGTAATCAGAGACTGTAATCAGCTGCGATTGAAGCTGAAGATCAGGTGTGACTCTTGCCTTGGACTCCAGGTAGATGCTGGCGAGAGACATCTTGGCCACCTTGTAGAGACAGACGGAGAGCGAGACAGCGCAGAGGACGAAGAGCGAGTCGTTGATGGTCACACGCACCAGGACGATGGTCTTTACCGGCGCAGTGCTCGTCTTCACCAGCAGAGCACACGTCAGATTGACCAGCAGGAACAGCAGACTCACGCCCACAAACAGCAGGTACAGAGGAAACCTGCGGACCAGAGCAGGCATGAGGAGGAGGAGGAGGAGAATGAGGAGGATGAGGAGGCATGAGGAGGAGGATGATGAGGAGGATGAGGATAAGGAGGCATGACGAGGAGGATGATGAGGAGGATGAGGAGGCATGATGAGGATGAGGATGAGGAGGCATGATGAGGATGAGGATGAGGAGGCATGATGAGGATGAGGATGAGGAGGCATGATGAGGATGAGGATGAGGAGGCATGATGAGGATGAGGATGAGGAGGCATGATGAGGATGAGGATGAGGAGGCATGATGAGGATGAGGATGAGGATGATGAGGAGGATGAGGATGAGGAGGCATGATGAGGAGGAGGATGAGGAGGACAGATGATAATATCAGTGTAAGAACTCACTTGTATTTCAGGAGGTGAGGAGAGAACTTCGACTTTGCCTTGAAGAAAACCTGCCAAAACAAGCATGATTATCAGCACTGACTTATCAATGACTGAGCCTGTGTTTTAATATAGTTTTATTCATATTTAGAATTAGCTTTTGGTTAAATATTTTCCGTTTTAATGTTAATTCTAGCTAAATTGATTCATTGTGCTTTTGTCACTTATTTCAGTTCTAGTTTTAGTTAGTTTAGTTTATAGTTAGTCAACTTTTTGTAATCAGAGACTGTAATCAGAGACTGTAATCAGACTGTAATCAGATACTGTAATCAGACTGTAATCAGAGACTGTAATCAGACTGCAATCAGAGACTGTACTCAGAGACTGTAATCAGGCTGTAATCAGAGACTGTAATCAGACTGTAATCAGACTGTAATCAGATACTGTAATCAGACTGTAATCAGACTGTAATCAGAGACTGTAATCAGACTGTAATCA
>JAULUF010000093.1:455000-482500 GCA_031834385.1 Semotilus atromaculatus
TAAAGTGCTAAAGTGCTCAGCTTGCATCAAAACTCTCGAAACAGATCCAAACTGGTCTCCGCCGCCCGGTGTGCTGATGTTCTTTTTTTTTTTTTTTGCCCGCCATCACCCCCCCTCTTCGGAGGACAACTTTATTTTTCATAAAGCAAAAAATATACTCACAATGGTTTCAAATACAGACAGTAGATTTGTACACAGTGCGTAACCATTCAACCCGTTTAGTGAGACCCATGTTCTGCCCTCTGCAGGTCGGCACCAATGGCTTCGTGTCTCTGGCCGAACCCAGCGACGAGTCCGAGTACCTGGGGAGGATGCCGGCCAGCTTCGGCATGATCGCAGCGTTCCTGGGAGATCTGGACACGAGCGACGGCGCCGGACACGTGTACTTCCGGCAGGAGAAGAGCCCGGACGTTCTCCGGAGAGCCGCGGATCACATCAGCCAAGCGTTTCCCAATGACGATGGTATCGATCCCACTCACGCCGTCATCGTGACCTGGGAGAACGTGTTGGCTCAGGGTCAGCGAGGAACAGGACGAGGAGACGGACTTGAGTTAATGGTACGTCCCTGAAATCTGAATATTTTGCAGTTCCAACCGTTAGTTAAGAAGTCAAGCCGCCGTTATTTATAAACCGCTTTTTGCAGCACTGATAAAGGATTAGTTCACTTCAGAATGAACTAACCCGCCTCCATGTCATCTAAGATGTTCATGTTCTCTTTATTCAGTCGAAAATAAATGAAGGTTTTTGAGGAAAACATTCCAGTGTTCCTCCATATAGTGACTCCAATGGGGTCCAACGGGCCGAAGGTCCAGATGTGAGTTTCAGTGCAGCTTCAAAGTCTCGACACGATCCAGCCGAGGAATAAGAGTCTCATCTACACAAACCAGCGACATTTATAACACAATAAACATTTATATACTTTTAACCACAGATGCAGGTCTTGCTCTCGCTGTGATGCGACACACATTACGTCATCAGGGTGAAAGGTCAAGCGTGACGTAGGCGTAAGAACAGATCTAGTGTTTACAAAGCCAACATGCAAAGACTTAGTCAAACACCATTTACAAAAAACAAATAATTTAAAGGTAAAACAACGATGTCGGAGGATTTTGAAGTTGGGGGAGAAAATTAGAGAGTTTTTCGGTCTACCCTACATTTCTGACCCGGAACACACGTGACCTTTCACCCTGATGACGTAATGTGTGTCGCATCACAGCCAGAGCAAGACCAGCATCTGTGGTTAAAAGTAAATAAATGTTTATTGTGTTATAAATGCCGCTGGTTTGTGTAGATGAGACTCTTATTCCTCGGCTGGATCGTGTCGAGACTTTGAAGCTGCACTGAAACTCACATCTGGACCTTCGGCCCGTTGGACCCCATTGGAGTCACTATATGGAGGAACACTGGAATGTTTTCCTCAAAATCCTTCATTTCTTTTCAACTGAAGAAAGAAAGACATGAACATTTGGATGACGTGTGGATGAGTAAATTATCAGGAAACTTTAATTCTGAAGTGAACTACTCCTTTAATGTTGCAAAGTGAAAGTAGTTCCAGCTCGACAGAAGACAAGCATGACTCAGCTCACAACACAACATGTTTATCATGACCAATGATGCTTTCAAACGTCTCCTGCAGAGAAATACGTTCCAGCTAGTTGTAGCAAACATGTATTCGGCGTCGTACGCTGTGCTGCTGTATCCCGAGGAGGAGACTCAGTTCAGCTCCACGCTCGTCGGTGATGAGGACGTGCGGGTCGAAGCCGGGTTCAGCGAGGGCTTGGTGCCGGGCTGGTTCGGCTGGGCCAAGACTCAGGGCTCTTACTATCGCATCACTGAAGACAGCGAGGAGTCGGTCCGCGCTCTCGCACAGTAAGACATTTTACACCCAGTTCTGCGGGTGTCATTAATCTCGTCACATGCAACATGAGAGCATGTGATTCAGAAGGTGCAGTATTAAAGCGGCCCTATAATGCCCTTTTCACAAGATGTAAAATAAGCCTCTGATGTCCCCAGAGTGTGTGTGTGTGAAGTTTTAGCTCAAAATACCCCACAGATATTTTTTACAGCATTTGAAAATTTTCCCTTTTTGAGGGTGAGCAAAAACACACCGTTTTGTGTGTGTCCCTTTAAATGCAAATGAGCCGCTGCTCCCGGCACAGGGGGCGGAGCTTCAAGAGCTTGTGTGTGTGTGCGTTTGTGTATTGACACACTGAAAATTTCAAAAACGTTTAGGCATTTATGTTCAACCCAAAGTCGGGCAAATATGGAGAGACTCTAGAAGTGACGACATGTAGAAGCAACAGGACATTTCTGAGCGTTAGTTGATGTGTGTGTGCAGCTGATGTGGAGTTAACTCTCTAACAGTCACTGATTAGCATAAGTCTTCTTAATCTATAAATCATGTCCCGGGGGTGGAGTTTATGTAAACTTTAGGGTCAGTGATGTCACTAACCCGTGAAGAAGCTCATTGTAGTTCCTACCAGCCGTTTGTTGTAGTCCTTAAACAGTGATTTCTGTAAAAGAAATCTTTGAGTGTCGTAACTTTGCAGATGTTGTTTATGCTCAAAGAGCAACATTACACACTAACTACAGTTAAAAAAGTTAAATCATAATCAACCGGCCCTTTATTGTTTCCAAATACTTTATTGTATCACTCCTCTCCAAACTCCTCAGGAAGACAAACTCGGGCCGGCCTGGCGTTTGGGTCTTCGAGATCGGCACGTCTCCGTTGTTCAGCTCCATCATTCCCGGCGAGGTCACGGAGGTCACAGAGGTCACGGAGGTCACAGAGGTCACGGAGCTTCCGTATGAAACGCTCACGTCCCGTCCGGATCCGATCTCCGAGTCCTCGACCCCTGACGAGCTCCAGCACCGTTACGTTCCCCCGCAGAACAGGCAGAACCCGCAGGTTCTGATCTTCGATGAAGACGAGCTCAGCGTTGAAGGTCAGAGGAAAGCTGTGGCTACACTGAGCAACTCTTATGTTTCATACATAAGTATTAATATATCTGTTTTTATTTCGCAGTGTTTTCCTACAACTACGAGACGTGCTCCAGCAACGAGCACAAGTGCTCCGCTCTCGCCGAATGCCGAGATTACGCCGACGGATACTGCTGTCACTGCAAACCTGGTTACTATGGCAACGGCAAGGATTGCATCGCTGAAGGTGCGTTGAAACGAAGCTGCACCTTCCCGTCTCTCTCTCTCCAACCCAACACTGAAGAGATTAAACTGCAGTTCCTCCACTGGCCACTAGAGGCCGGCTGCAGAAGAGACTCAATCCCATAAACCCTCATGTTAATATTCCTAACTTTACAGCAGAAATAAACATATGTACAGTCTGGTGCAAAAAGTGGTTTTGATCTATATAGCTAATTTTGTCCTTCATGACGACTGTGAGGAGGTGAATGTTTTAATAACTCATCATCAGTTTAAATTATATTAAGAAGTAGAGTTCAGCATAATTAAGGGCGTGGCCACTTGAGTGACAGGTGGATTGCCACTGATGTCACTACTAGCCGCTTGTCTGCTGTGTGTTAGCGCCACTTTTGGACCCACAATTGAGGTCCCCATGGGTACACTACACATGCTTATAAATCATACAGAATGAGTTATTTTGAAAATGTAAAAAAGTTTTCTGTGATGGGTAGGTTTAGGGGTAGGGTTAGTGTGTGTGTGTGTGTGTGTGTGTGTGTGTGTGTGTGTGTGTGTTTGATCTCAGAATAAACCCCCTTCAGGCTGATGGAAGTCCTGATCCTGATCACCCTGTCGGTTTTATTCTGAGATAACAACCGGCTGGATGTACATTATCCCTTCATAAACACCCATGAATCCCTCAATGATGTCCTAATCCACAGGGAAGCCCCAGCGGGGGAACGGGAAGCTGAGCGGCAGGCTCTTCGTGGGGGACTCTCCGTCTCCGGTGGAGTTCTCCGACAACGACGTGCACTCGTATGTGGTGGTGAACGAGGGGCGAGCGTATCTCACGGTGAGCGGCGTGCCGGCTAGCGTGGGGTCGTCGCTCCGACTGCTGCCGGCTCTGGGAGAGGCCATCGGCTGGGCCTTCGCGCTCCAGCAGCCGGGACACCACAACGGCTTCAGCCACACCGGTACACCATCAGCCTTATACCACACAACTGTCAATGCTACTAACTATATTATTATTGTTATCAATATGAACAATGTTGGTACATTATTATTGTTATTATTAATTTTAAGTAAATAATATTAACTGTAACATAAAATTTGATACAAAATGAATGAATTAAATAATATAAATATAGCTATAATGATAACTATAAATATAATTAATGATAACAATAACGATTACTATAATGATAACTATAACGATAACTATAAATATAATTAATGATAACGATAACAATAACGATTACTATAATGATAACTATAACGATAACAATAACGATTACTATAATAACTATAACGATAACAATAACGATTACTATAATGATAACTGTAACGATAACTACATCAGTAAATATAACGATAATGATACCTATAACAATAACTATAATGATAAATATAACTAGCACGATAAATATAGTAACTATAACGATTACTATAATGATAACTATATCAGCGTTCAAACCATTGCTCAATATCGTTCTGTTTATTTTAAGTTTATGTCGTTTATGCAGTTTATATCGTCTGTCGCTTTAAATGCTGGAGCTCTTAAAGCAGGATGGATTCTGATTGGCCGTCAGTGTTTTTATCGTTCATCATCTGGATAAAATAATTCCAATGATATCATTCCTCTGTGCCATTATCATTATAGTAGTGACGTGGACTCTATGATTATAGAATTAGAATTATTATTAAATCCTTATAGTTATAGTCCTCTGTGTGAGCGGGCCTTAATACTGATTCGGCAACATTATTATTATTTGTGACTGTGAATATATAAACTGTCGTTCCTCATGGAATCTCCTGCGTCTCCTTCTTCTTCTCTCTCTGCGTGATATTAACTCTCAAGCCTTTCCTGTGAGATTGATCTGCAGTGGAAACACATGCTCAGGGTCAGAGGTCAGAGGTCACTGAGCCGTCTCCTTCGTGTCCACAGGAGGAGTCTTCACCCGCAGGGCCGAGGTCACGTTCCTGCCCGGCACCGAGAAGCTGAGCATCACGCAAGAGTTCGGCGGCGTCGATGAGCACGATCACCTGCTGGTCAACACACACCTGGACGGCCAGATCCCCGCGGTGCCGCCCGGAGCCACGGTCCAGATCCCGGCGTACAGCGCGGTCTACCAGCACTCCAACAACCGTGAGGACACACACCATCCTGACATCAGGCATCATCTCTGATATTGTTTCACTAGTGTGTGCAGGACACTATAGTTCATTTATGTAAGTGAGGAGAGCAAAATAAAGTAAACTGAGACATATTATACCCAAAAACTCTTCACACAGTGACTACCAGTATAATTTATAAAAATGTGGGTTTTCACAGTTCACCAGGTAGTTTCGGGAAGAGTGAGCCCATCTAATGTTCAGTTAACCGGCATCAGCTGTCCCTCCTCCACCTGCAGCGTTGGGCATCAGCTGTCCCTCCTCCTCCTGCAGCATTGGGCATCAGCTGTCCCTCCTCCTCCCCAGCTCCTCCTGCAGCATTGGGCATCAGCTGTCCCTCCTCCTCCCCAGCTCCTCCTGCAGCGTTGGGCATCAGCTGTCCCTCCTCCTCCCCAGCTCCACCTGCAGCGTTGGGCATCAGCTGTCCCTCCTCCTCCCCAGCTCCACCTGCAGCATTGGGCATCAGCTGTCCCTCCTCCTCCTGCAGCGTTGGGCATCAGCTGTCCCTCCTCCTCCCCAGCTCCACCTGCAGCGTTGGGCATCAGCTGTCCCTCCTCCTCCCCAGCTCCACCTGCAGCATTGGGCATCAGCTGTCCCTCCTCCTCCCCAGCTCCACCTGCAGCATTGGGCATCAGCTGTCCCTCCTCCTCCCCAGCTCCTCCTGCAGCGTTGGGCATCAGCTGTCCCTCCTCCTCCCCAGCTCCTCCTGCAGCGTTGGGCATCAGCTGTCCCTCCTCCTCCCCAGCTCCACCTGCAGCGTTGGGCATCAGCTGTCCCTCCTCCTCCTGCAGCGTTGGGCATCAGCTGTCCCTCCTCCTCCCCAGCTCCTCCTGCAGCGTTGGGCATCAGCTGTCCCTCCTCCTCCCCAGCTCCTCCTGCAGCGTTGGGCATCAGCTGTCCCTCCTCCTCCCCAGCTCCTCCTGCAGCGTTGGGCATCAGCTGTCCCTCCTCCTCCCCAGCTCCACCTGCAGCGTTGGGCATCAGCTGTCCCTCCTCCTCCTGCAGCGTTGGGCATCAGCTGTCCCTCCTCCTCCCCAGCTCCTCCTGCAGCGTTGGGCATCAGCTGTCCCTCCTCCTCCCCAGCTCCACCTGCAGCGTTGGGCATCAGCTGTCCCTCCTCCTCCCCAGCTCCTCCTGCAGCGTTGGGCATCAGCTGTCCCTCCTCCTCCCCAGCTCCACCTGCAGCGTTGGGCATCAGCTGTCCCTCCTCCTCCCCAGCTCCACCTGCAGCGTTGGGCATCAGCTGTCCCTCCTCCTCCCCAGCTCCTCCTGCAGCGTTGGGCATCAGCTGTCCCTCCTCCTCCCCAGCTCCACCTGCAGCGTTGGGCATCAGCTGTCCCTCCTCCTCCCCAGCTCCACCTGCAGCGTTGGGCATCAGCTGTCCCTCCTCCTCCCCAGCTCCTCCTGCAGCGTTGGGCATCAGCTGTCCCTCCTCCTCCCCAGCTCCACCTGCAGCGTTGGGCATCAGCTGTCCCTCCTCCTCCCCAGCTCCACCTGCAGCGTTGGGCATCAGCTGTCCCTCCTCCTCCCCAGCTCCTCCTGCAGCGTTGGGCATCAGCTGTCCCTCCTCCTCCCCAGCTCCACCTGCAGCGTTGGGCATCAGCTGTCCCTCCTCCTCCCCAGCTCCTCCTGCAGTGTTGGGCATCAGCTGTCCCTCCTCCTCCCCAGCTCCACCTGCAGCGTTGGGCATCAGCTGTCCCTCCTCCTCCCCAGCTCCACCTGCAGCGTTGGGCATCAGCTGTCCCTCCTCCTCCCCAGCTCCTCCTGCAGCGTTGGGCATCAGCTGTCCCTCCTCCTCCTGCAGCGTTGGGCATCAGCTGTCCCTCCTCCTCCTGCAGCGTTGGGCATCAGCTGTCCCTCCTCCTCCCCAGCTCCTCCTGCAGCGTTGGGCATCAGCTGTCCCTCCTCCTCCCCAGCTCCACCTGCAGCGTTGGGCATCTTGCCTCCACACTCCTCATCCAGGCACTAGTGCCGCTGCTGTGCATCAGAGCCGCTCCACCGCGGACAGCTAGCCAAATACGCTTAAAGGGATCCCCTGGTATGAAGACATGTATAGCTTAATATAACGTAAACGATGTCTCTTATTTAAATATGTAGTAGAAAACCCATGAAAATGTATGTTATTTTAAAAAATCAACATTGTTTTTGGACTATGGGGGGCGCCATTTTGTATGTACACAGTACATTCTGCGTCGATGACATCAAATGGTTGCACTCCGTGAGCTACTAGCGCTATCTGTTGCTATTTTTACGACAATACATAGACAACTCTGAAAATATAATACTGACATGATGACCACAGCGTACAGGTGACGAATGGTATAAGTATGGGTTTAAACCAAATGCTGTACCATGAATCTTTCCCCACAAGGAGTGTAAACACCCCAGATATCGAGGGAAATCCGAGCTACGGAACTTTTCTAGCGGCCGCGAGTCATGATTAGCGTCGGCATCTAACAGATGGCATCTAACGTTTCTTGTTTCAGCCGTTTGTAAGCTATTTTAGTAGCTGTGGTCTACTAAAAGACTCAAAGGCATCAAGGCTAAAGTGGAGAGAATAAAGAAGTGGGTGTTTATAAAGTTTTTTCGTCCACAGGTTGGTATCTTCCCATGCTTTTCTCATCCTATTATTGCTAGGAAAGCAATCTTACATTGCTTCTCTTGTTGCCTTTTGACACAAAATAAAATACTGATACGATACCACATTGTGTGGCTTTTAGTTATCATTTTCAGAGTTGTGTATTTTGAGTTGTGTTGCAGTAAAAAGCCAAAGACTATAGAAATAAGCACCAGTAGCTCACGGAGTGCAACCATTTGACGTCATCGACGCAGAATGTACTGTGTACATACAAAATGGCGCCCCCCATAGTCCAAAAACAATGTTGATTTTTTTAAAATAACATACATTTTCATGGGTTTTCTACTACATATTTAAATAAGAGACATTGTTTACGTTATATTAAGCTATACATGTCTTCATACCAGGGGATCCCTTATTTCACTTTTGTTATTAGTTCACTTTTGAAAAAAACTTTTGCTGATCATTTCCTCCCCCCATGTCATCCAAGATGTCCATGTCTTTCTTTCTTCAGTCGAAAAGAAATGAAGGTTTTTGATGAAAACATTCCAGGATTTTTCTCCATATAATGGACTTCAACAGGACCCAAACGGTTCAAGGTCCAAATGACAGTTTCAGTGCAGCTTCAAAGGGCTTTAAACGACACCAGACGATGAATAAGGGTCTTATCTAGACAAACCATTCAACGTAATTGTGTATTACGTGAGTCACGAACGCGCATCACAGAACAGAGCAAGGCCAGCATTTGTGCTTATAAAACTGAAACTTTTTTATTTATTTGTGAAATGCCGATGGTTTGTCTAGATAAGATTAGATTCCTTATTCATCGTCTGGTGTCGTTTAAAGCCCTTTGAAGCTGCACTGAAACTGTCATTTGGACCTTGATTTCACATTTCGGTTTCATTTAAAAAAAAAATTATTGCTGAAGTGTTGAACTTTCTTCTCTTGCATCCTATTGTTCTTCAGTCCAGCTGAAAGGTGTGTTTGAGCGGCACCCTCTACTGTACAGGAGTGAATATGCGTTTCCTTCAGCCTGAGGATTATTCACTGCACTTTTCGTGTGAAAGGGCCTGAACATTTGCCAAAAATAGACCTTTTTTTGTTGTTATTAAAAAACAAGCAAGCCCAGCCCAGGCGAGGAAAAGTAAAGCAAAAGTAACGCATTACTTTCCATTAAAAGTAACTAAGTAACGTGATTAATTACTTTTAACGCAATATTGTAACGCATTACTTTAAAAACTACCTTCCCCCAACAACACTGTATATGAGTGCTGAATAAATGTCATTTATACCAGTAACAAACTCTGAATTCTCCTTGTTGATCAAAGGTTTCTACAATAGATGCTCCTGAATGATTTTGCTAACGAATACTTGTATTCGAGTTAAAGAGAGTTGTTTTCTAATACCTGTGTGTCTGTGATGTTCTCAGTGATCACATCGTCGTCGCAGCGGGAATACAGCGTTAGCATGGCTGACGGCAGCGTGCGCACACACAGCTACCTGTGCACCCAGAGCCTGCGCTTCCAGAGCTGTCCACAGGGGGCGCTCCCGGGCCCCGAACGCCAGCGGCTCAGCGTCGACCAGGTGTTCGTCATGTACGACTCGGGCAGCCAGCTGATCCGCTTCGCCACCACCAACAAGATCGGCTCCGGACACAGTGAGCACACTTACAATAATAATACATTTTATTTGTAATGCACTTTATATTTAAGCAAAATCCCAAAGTGCTACAAGAGTGTTAAAGTGCTTAAACTACACTAACGGCTTTAGACAGAGTCTCTTCTGTTATGCAAAGCTGCTTTTATTTGGTCAAAAATACAGTAAAACTATAAAATATTACTATAATGTAAATCATCTGTTTTCTATGTGAATATATAGTAAAGTGTAATTTATTCCTGTGATCAAAGGTGAGTTTCAGCATCATTACTCCAGTCTTCAGTGTCACATGATCCTTCAGAAATCCTCTGCTAAATTAATAAATGTAAATGTAGTGTATCTTGTCCACTATGTGTGTGTGTGTGTGAGTCGATCGCAGCTGAAGCTCGTGTGTGTGATTTCACTCAGTCTCCCGCTGATGTGTATCTCTGTGTGTGTTCTGGGTTAAAGTGCTGTTCATGTAAGCGGATACGAGTTAAAGCTCAACATCTGCCAGGAGATCTGTGACGAGTCGGTGTTTCAGTGTTTCAGTGTTGGTTTAGGTTTAGTTCAGGTTAAACTCTGACAGGCTTATCAATCATATTTATAAAGCGCTTTTCACAACACATCGTTTCAAAGCAGAAACAGAAAATCCTGATGTTAATGTTTAGAGTATCTTAAAGTCCCCCTGTGGTGAAAATCAAGCGTTTAATGTTGTTTATGTGTCTATGTGGTGTTTTTAACACGCTTTAAGACACACATGTGTAAGTTCATAAGTCGACAGCATTACTGAGTATTTCCTCCTTAAAACTGCAGTGAACCAAAGACAGTCTCAAAAACACGGTGTGAAATCGCTGGTGTTTCTGACGTCACAAACGACCTTGTAACCAATCAGATCAACGTGTGATCGTCAACCAGTGGATCTCTGAGTGAGGGAGTGAGTGGAGGCGGGGCTCATCTGCATATTCATAGAACCACGCATACTAAATGAGGCAAGGGTGTCGAGTTACACTCAAGATATTTTAAGGCACGAAGAAATATTTTTCAAGGAAAAAACTTTAAATATGCATTTAGATGAGTAGATATTTAGACTTTATTATCTTCATGCCAAGAGCTGGGCGATAATATAGTCACAGTTTGTATATGTATGTGTATAAAGTTATATATATAGCTTTACATGCCTGTACTATATGTGGATAAAGTTGGATACATTTATGTATGGAACTTTATGTAGAGAGCTTTGTGATGATATAGTTACACTTTTGCAATGATATAAACAATCGAGCAGTTGAGATTAGTTGTATTTTGGAGTTATTATCTCATTATGTGGTGATTTTGCGGATTGATTTTGAAACCCGTGACAGTGTGATGTAGTGATGGCCATAGTTAAACGATGCATATTATTGACTGGAAGTAGTATTTTTTGGTCGGTTTTTATTAATACATGAGTTTTATGAGTGTTTTATGATTCAGAAGCTTCTGATGTGGTGTAATATTCCCATGCACGATGGTTTGTAAGTGCCGTGTGTTCTCAGGTGCCGTGCCCGAGCAGAACCCGTGCTTCACCGGCAGACACGGCTGCGACTCCAACGCCGTGTGCCGGCCGGCTCCGGGGAAACACTTCTCCTGCCGCTGCGCCGCGGGGTTCACCGGAGACGGGCGCGCGTGTCACGGTAAAACACCACAGTATTCACAGATCAGGTCTCCTTTATTTATACCAGGCTTGTGCAAATTTCAGAATTTCAGAATTGGCCTGCATTCAATTCATGAATTGGAATTTGAATTGAATTGACTCCGCCCCACAGGAAGTTGAATTGGAATTGGAATTGGAATGACAGGAAGTGGAATTAAATTCATGGCAATTCAAAGAAGTTCCACACAGTCACTCAACAGAAGGAATGATGAATCTCACATTAAGGTTTAGTAAGGTGACTTTGGAAATGTAATTGCTTACTGTCATTAGTTACCCATTATAAATGTGGTTTGGGTTATTTTATTTGGATTACTTTATCAATGCAAAGCAATTTCCTTTTAATTTGATTATTAACACTTTACCTCAGTAATACAAATAAATACAATTACCTTAATTTTGTCATTTAATAACATAATTGCATTATACGTGACTAGTCACTCCTCAACCCTGCATACATTTTGTTCTAAAATATAGATAATGATCAAATTCTTGAAAATTACCCCCTCAATGTTGTTTAATTAGTTTTGTTCCAATTTTCATTTCAAAGTAATCAAATAACACAAAGTGCACAATGCAATCATATCTGACATATACTGTAAAGCTTCATTGTTAAACACTTCATTTAAAATATGTATTTGAATTTCTTTTAATTTTTATTGAATTGCAGTTCTGCTTCCTTTAATTCAAATTCAAATTGTAATTCTAGATCCTGTTTTTGACATCAATTCAAATTCAAGAATTGAATTGGAATTAAGGAGTCATTCTCAATTCAATTCTGAACTGTGCACAAGCCTGATTTATACAGCGCTTTTTACAACACTGAGTGTTTCACAGCAGCTTTACAGAGCGAACAGGACAATAATGCAGAAGAAAATCACGTCACATCCAGCTTCAGTGAGCTCAGTGACGGTTCATTTCTGTTAATAACTAATAATATCTGCAAAGGAAGTGAATCAATCAAAACTAACTTTATCTGGACAATAACTTTATTCTAGATCTGCTGTGAAGCCAAACAATCTGTTACTGTAATCTCCTGTTATCACTGTAAAGCTGCTGTGAAACGCTATATTGTTAAAGCGCTGTATAGATGAAGGGGACTGGACTTGTATGTTTGTGTTATTAATAGGAAACACTCTGAGCTCAGACATCTGCGTTGAGTTACTGAAGAAGCCTCGTTCCTCTCAGCTCTGATAAATCAGATCTAGAAATAATATTACAGTTTCATTTGACTCTCTGAAGCTGCCGGTTCACAGACGTGACGGGGATCCAGAGCAAACACACAGCGGAAGAGACTGTATATACAGTGTTTAATGTATGCGCTGTGGCCTCAGGATTTACTGTAAAGAAAACACAAGATGTAAACGTTTTACAAACCGCCACATATATCAGAGAATACAGACACAAACACTGAGATTTAGTGCTTTAATGATCCGAACTCAGTTTAATGTCAACATTCACTCAACATTTACGTTATGAAGAGGTGAACAGCTGTCTAGAGCATGTTCAGGGCATATTTCAGTGTAAAATCAAAACACAGAAGGAGGGGGAAATTGCTGATATTTTAAATGAGGATTCCACAGATCACGATCCTGATCAACTCTATACGGAGGAGATGTTGCACTGCGTGAGGCTAATGCTGGTCACACCAGATACACACCAGATACTGACTGGGTTTCTGCCTTTAGAGTGGCCTTTTATTGTGGACAGCCTAAGGCACACCTGTGCAATAATCATACTGTGTAATCAGCATCTTGATACGCCACAAAATGGGGGCAAAAACAAAAGTGTTAAGGAATAAAACATTAATAAATTAATTAACTGTGTTCAAGATAAAAAATGTATCTTGTATACATTTTATAGTATATACTTTATAGTATATATACTCTATATATATTTATGTCATCATTTATATCTAATTAAATTTTATTGTGTGTATGTATATATATATATTATATAAAATTTATTGATTTATATATATTAATACATACAATCTTTTTATATATATATAATTACATTTTATTATATATATATATATATATATATATATATATATATATATATATTAATTTTTGTAATTAATTGTGTTGTTGCTCAGATGTGGACGAGTGTTCAGAAAGCGCTCAGATCTGCGGCTCCTTCAGCGTCTGCATCAACCAGCCGGGGAGCTTCCGCTGCGAGTGTGTGAACGGCTTTCAGTTCTCCAGCGACGGCCGTACATGTGTCGGTGAGCAGCACTCAAGTGTGTGTGTGTGTGTGTGTGTGTGTGTGTGTGTGTGTGTGTGTGTGTGTGTGTGTGTGTGTGTGTGTGATTCTCTGCTGTGTGTGTGCAGAAGTGGAGCGTCCCGTGGATCACTGTCAGAGAGGAACGCACGACTGTGATGTTCCCGAACGCTCCCGATGCAGTTTCACCGGAGACTCGTCTTACGTCTGCTCCTGTCTGCCGGGCTTCAGTGGAGACGGACGCGTGTGTCACGGTAACACACACACACACACACACACACAAACTCACACACACACACACAAACTCACACACACACAAACACACACACACACACACACACACACACACACACACATGCTCACATGCACACACACACACACACACACGCACACACACACACACACACACTCACACTCACACACGCTCACACACACACACACACACACACACTCACTCACTCACACAAACACACTCACACACACACACAAATTCACACAAAAAAGTCACACTCACACACACACTCACACACACACACACACTCACACAAACACACACACACACACAAACTCACACACACACACACACACACACACTCACACTCACACACACACACACTCACACAAACACACACATACTCGCGCCTGTGTTTTTTGTACAAGATTGTGTGTGAGATTTGTAAAAAAATTTGATACTCAAAATATATAAAAGTTTGTCGCAACTAGAAAGATGTGTCTTCATTCTATTCAACTATTATTATTATTATTATTATTATTATTATTATTATTAATAATTCATTACATTTAATGTTCCATGGCTTTCCCAGGTCTGTAAATCATACTTTTAAAATATCCAGGTTTTCCAGTAATGTATGAATCCTGGTTCAGTAACACGAGACTCTCAGCAGAGACAGGAAGTGATATCACCTGACAGGAAGTGATGTCGCTGGTCATTCATCACATGTGTGTTTGAGACACGCTTCTTGAACACGCAGCAGATGTGCGACACACACACATCTGTACATCGACTCTCTCTCTCTGCAGATGTGGACGAGTGCCAGCTGGGCCGTTGCCATAGCGATGCCATCTGCACCAACAGCCCGGGCTCGTTCAGCTGCCAGTGTGAGCCAGGTTTCCATGGCGACGGCTTCAGGTGCACACCTGGTTCTGGTAGGATGACTTTGTTGTTATCATTAACCAATTTCAACATTGTATTTCGACTTTTTTCTCGAAATTTAACGACTTTTTTATTCTCGAAATTTTATGAGTTTATTCTCAGCATTGGATTTCGACTTTTTTCTCGAAATTGAACGACTTTATTCTGGAAATGTAATGTTTAATCTCAACATTGGATTTCGACTTTTCTTGAATTTAACTAGTTTTTTATTTTCGAAATTGAATGTGTTTATTCTAATCTCAACGTATTTCGACTTTTTTTTCTTAAAATGTAACGACTTTTTCGAAAACTTTTCGAAATTTTACTCTCACCATGCATTTTGACTTTTTTCTCCAAACTTAACGACTCTATTCTGGAAATTTAATTTACATTGTTTTTTTACTTTTTTTTTCAAAATGTAAAAAAAAAAATCTCGAAATTTAACAAGTTTTGTCTCGAAACACAACGACTTTATTCTCGAAATTGAATGAGTTTATTTTAATTTCAACATTGTATTTCAACTTTTTTTCTCGAAATTTAACGACTTTTTTATCCTCGAAATTTAATGAGTTTATTCTCAGCATTGCATTTCGACTTTTTTCTCGAAATTTAACACGTTTTTTCTCTAAACACAATGACTATATTCTCGAAATTTGATTCATTTTTTCTCAACATTGTATTTAATCTTTTTTCCCTAAATTTTACGACTTTTTTTTATTCTCAAAATTTAATGAGTTTATTCTCAACATTGTATTTCGACTTTTTTTCTCTAAATTTAACAAGTTTTTTCTCGAAACACGACTTTATTCTCGAAATTGAATGTGTTTATTCTAATCTCAACATTGTATTGCGCCTGTTTTTCTTGAAATTTAACTACTTTTTTATTTTCAAAATTTTATTCTCAGCATTGCATTTTGACTTTTTTCTCCAAATTTAACGACTTTATTCTGGAAATGTAATGTTTAATCTCAACATTGTATTTCGACTTTTTTTCTTGAAATTAAACACGTTTTTTCTCGAAACACAATGACTATATTCTCGAAATTTGATTAATTTTTTCTCAACATTGTATTTGAACTTTTTTCCCCTCAATTTTACGACTTTTCTACTCTCGAAATTTAATGAGTTTATTCTCAACATTGTATTTTGACTTTTTTTCTCTAAATTTAACGAGTTTTTTCTTGAAACACGACTTTATTCTCGAAATTGAATGTGTTTATTCTAATCTCAACATTGTATTGCGCCTGTTTTTCTTGAAATTTAAGTACTTTTTTATTTTCTAAATTTTATTCTCAGCATTGCGTTTTGACCTTTGATGTTTATTCTCAACATTGTATTTCGACTTTTTTTCTCGAAATTTAATTAGTTTTTTCTCAACATTGTATTTCGACTTTTTTCTCGAAATTTAACGACTTTATTCTGGAAATGTAATGTTTAATCTCAACATTGTATTTCGACTTTTTTTCTCGAAATTTAACAAGTTTTTTCTCGAAACACAATGACTATATTCTCGAAATTTGATTAATTTTTTCTCAACATTGTATTTGAACTTTTTTCCCTAAATTTTACGACTTTTTTTATCCTCGAAATTTAATGTTATATTTAATGTTAAATTTAATGAGTTTTTTATTTTCGAAATTTTATTCTCAGCATTGCATTTAGACTTTTTTCTCCAAATTTAACGACTTTATTCTGGAAATGTTATGTTTATTCTCAACATTGTATTTCAACTTTTTCTCGAAATTTAACAGTTTTTTTCTTGAAACAGAATGACTATATAAATTTAGCAAGTTTAATCTCGCATTATAATGACTTTGATCTCGAGATGGGTTTATTTTTGTATTATTGCTTAGCCCCAATCCTCTTCCGTATGCATCAGATAAAAATTTTATTTAATTTTTTTGTATTAATAATTCAAAAATAATAAATACAAATAATTAATAAACAAAATGAATGAATCATTCACTATAAGACCAGAAACATATATTAAGAGTCAGTTTGGATTTCAGTTTGCCTTTAAAGTAAAAACAAATGAAACAGCTTCCTGTTCTCAGAGCCACATGTGTGAGTGTTTATGCCGATCACACGGATCATCTGGACCAGATGTCCCCAGATCCACTGCCTAAAGGCCCCGGGCCCCAAAACACAGACACGACGAACCGGCCGCGTCTCGCACAGAACAGGGACATGCTGCAGTGTGTCACATGATCAGAGCAGTGTGTGTGTGTGTGTTGCAGACGGCGAGCTGACGGTGTGTGAGCGGCACCGAGCAGCAGTGCTGGAGTCGGACTCTACGGGTCAGTACGTGCCCTCCTGCGTCGGGTCCGGGGCCTACGACCCGCTCCAGTGCCACGCCGGCCTCGGCCAGTGCTGGTGTGTGGACCCGTACGGCCAGGAGATCCACGGATCCAGAACACAACCGGGCCACACACCCATGTGTAAGAGCCCAGAACTCACACGTCACTGCATAATCTGAATTTAATCACTGTTTTACCCGGTTTTTATCCTTCAGTGTGAGTTTTGGTGAATGATATTGAATTCACTTTGGTTCAGTTTAACCCCTACTGTAAAGACCATACACTGTAAATAAATATGGAAGTAAATAAATATGTGCGTGACGTCACTCGTTGGTTCTGAATAGCATTTGTGGGCGGAGCCGGCCGTCGCCATCTTGGCAGCGTCTCTCCCGGATAAACGAACATGTGCAGCGGCGGATTACCTGAGGTGACGTGACGCTAACAGCAGACAAACACTAGCAGTGACATCAGCGGCAATCCACCTGTCACTCAATTGGCCACGCCCTTAATTATGCACAACTTTAAGGCTTAAATATCATTTAAATAGAGTTATTAAAACATTCACCCCCTCACAGTCGTCATGAAGGGCAACATTAGCTATATAGACCAAAACCACTTTTTGCACCAGACTGTAAACTTGTATTTTCTGCTGTAAAGTTGGGAATATTAACATGAGGGTTTATGGGATTGAGTCTCTTCTGCAGCCGGCCTCTAGTGGCCAGTGGAGGAACTGCAGTTTAATCTCTTCAGTGTTGGGTTGGAGAGAGAGAGACGGGAAGGTGCAGCTTGTTAAAGACCCAAATATTTAAGCCCCTCCCTCTTCCCATAGGCATTGAACACAATGTGGCTCCGCCCCTCATTGGCCCCACCCCCAGGTCTGACATCATCCCTCTTACTCCCGGAGCAAACATCTTATTCGCCCAGAGCGGCCGGATCGAGCTCCTCCCATTGGACGGCGGTCACATGAGTAGAGCCAAGGCCCGAACGCTGTTGCACGTGCCCGTGAGTCACACACACACACACACACACTCACACACACACACACACAAACACACACACACACTCACAGACACACACACACTCACACACACACACACACAAACACACACACACACTCACAGACACACACACACTCACACACACACACAAACACACACACACACACACACACTCACAGACACACACACACTCTCTCTCTCTCTCACACACACACACTCACACACAATCACATTAACACACAATTAGTAACACACAAATAAAACACAAAACACTCAACAATTTTGAGACTGCAGAATAAAAGTTGTATTTTCAGTTGAATTTAGGGAAAACACTTGAAACATTTGTTGTGTTGAGCTATTTCATTTACTTTTGTTTCTGCATTGCATTTTGCCAATAATCCTGATTTGCAATGGGGTTTGAATAATTGTATATATATATAATATCTGACGTGATGAAGTCAGAAGAATTATATTAATTCTAAGGGAAAACGGGATTGTTTTTCTGAGTCCTTTCACAGATATTTGTTTTTGTTTTTAGCACAAACAAAAAATTGTCTGAAAATAATTGTCTTTTTGGGCGGTGAACAGCGAGTCCCAGCGGAGTGACACTGACCACACACTGACCACACACTGGAGGAACGCTGATTTACTGAGAATCTGAACAGAATGATGTGTGTGTTCTTCAGTCCTCACCGCAGGCGTCAGGAAAGCTGTGTTCAGTGACAGGCTTCAGAAAAAGCTCTTAGTCAATCTGGCCCTTAATATCTTAATATAAAGTAATTTTAAACGTTCAGAGATTAGGAAGCGAGTGAAGTGTGTAGTGTTAGGGTCAGAGGTCAGAACGACACATTCCAGCCGCGGAAACTCATAAACACCAGATGAGTGTGTGTCCTCGGCTCAGAGTGTGTGTGTGTGTGCTCATGTTTATATTACATTGTGGGGACCAACAAGTATAGTAAAACCTGAGATCACCTACATTGTGGGGCCCAGTCAGCGGTCCCCATGAGGAGAACAGAGTATAAATCACACTAAGTAATGTTTTATGAAAATGTAAAAATGCAGAATGTCTCCTGTGATGGGTAGGTTTAGGGACAGGGGCAGTGTGTGTGTGTGTGTGTGTGTGTGTGTGTGTGTGTGTGTGTGTGTGTGTGTGTGTGTGTGTAAGGGGACAGAATATATAGTTTGTACAGTATAAAAACAATTACGCCTATGGAGAGTCCCCACAAAGATAGCGAACCAGACATGTGTGTGTGTGTGTGTGTGTGTGTGTGTGTGTGTGTGTGTGTGTGTGCGTGTGTGTGTGCGTGTGTGTGTGTAAGGGGACAGAATATATAGTTTGCACAGTATAAAAACCATTACGCCTATGGAGAGTCCCCACAAAGATAGCGAACCAGACATGTGTGTGTGTGTGTGTGTGTGTGTGTGTGTGCGTGTGTGTGTGTGCGTGTGTGTGTGTGTGCGGGGGTGTGTGTGTGTGTGTGTGTGTGTGTGTGTCCAGGCGAAGCTCCTCGTCAGATCTGGATCCGGCAGGCTGTGGGAAAACCTCGGGATAAACAGAGACACTAATATTAGCGTAGATGCCATTCTTCTTATGATGTAACGAGTACATCAGGATTTAAGGGAAGTGTTCCCAGTTCCGGCTGACCTAATCTATGCAGCCTAACATTGAGTTATAGAATAATGTCTATAATGTATTATGTGTATGCTAGGGCAAAGAGATGTGTCTTTAATCGAGCTTTGAACTGACAGAGTGTGTCTGCTTCCCGGACAATGGTAGGAAAACTGTTCCAGAGTTTTGGTGCTAAATAGGAAAAGGATCTACCGCCAGCAGTCGATGTTGATATTCTAGGTATTATTGACTGGACGGAATATTGAGATCGCAATAGACATGAAGGACTATAATGCGTTGAGAGCTCGCTCAAATACTGCGGAGCTAAACCATTTAGTGCTTTGTAAGTAATCAACAATATTGTGAAATGTATACGATGTTTAATAGGCAGCCAATGCAGTGTTGACAGAACCGGGCTAATATGGTCATACTTCCTGGTTCTGGTAAGAACTAGAGCGGCTGCGTTTTGAACTAGCTGTAGTTTGTTTATTAAGCGTGCAGGGCAACCACCCAGTAGAGCATTACAATAATCTAGTCTTGATGTCATGAACGCATGAACTAATTGTCTTGGTTTTGTGTGTGTGTGTGCGTGTGCGCATGTGTGTGTGTGTGTGTGTTCAGGGCAGAGTGCTGGTCGCTGTGGCGTTTGACTGTGTGGATCAGATGATCTACTGGTCTGACATCACTCAGCCGTCCATCAGTCGAGCCGAGATGAAGGGCGGCCGGACCAGCGTCATCATCAGCAGAGGTGCTTTACAGTCCTCATGTCACATGATCTGACACAGTCCCCCAAAGATCTCAAGTTCATATTTCAATAATTGAACTATACATTTTATTTGAATGTTCACAGTTAAAGGAGTTGTATGTAGGAAATTTATTTCAATTAATCATAAATTTTCCCTGATATGTCACTAGACATTAAGAAATCATGTTCATTTCAAATACTTATATCACTGACAACAGTAGTCCGGCCAGGATATTGTCATTTAAAAAGTGAAGTTGCAGCCCTCAACTGATGTTGATGTTGTCATGTTGTGTTTTGGTCTGATGCTCCACCCTCCACCGATCCACCAATCACGAAGTCAGTAGTGTTGCAGCATTCGGGTTGCCAGCTCTGCTCTAGTTCCCACAGTTAATAACGTGTCAGAATCAGATCCTGCAGCCCATCTGGCAACCTTGAGTCAGTGATTTGAAAGTGATTGCAGTACCAGTTTTGGCCACAATCTTGCATACGGCTCCTTTAACATGCCGGTAAACAAATAAAATATTTCATCCTTTTTTAGTAACCATTTTGTCTGCTTTTATTTTTAAAATGATTCATATATTTTATGATTTTATATATTTTTTTGTCTTATTTTGATTTGTTTTTATTTATATTTGAACTGTACAGCTTTGTGTTAACAAATTTTTTGTGTATTATTTAGATTTTTTATTAAATTATTTATTTTAATTATATATTTTTTATTGTGTAACAAGTGTTTTATTTTTATTTAAAAAAAATATTTATTTATAATGTTTGATTTTTATAATTTTTAGTAAGTGTTTTATTTTAAATTTTTATTTTAAAAATTACATATTTTAACCGCATTATTTTCATAAAAATTTTTTGTGTTTTATTTAGATTTTTTGTGTTGTGTTGTGTGTGCAGATCTGGTCGTAACATCGCGTGTGCGTGTGTGTGTGTGTGTGTGTGTGCAGATCTGGGCAGTCCTGAAGGAATCGCCGTCGATCACGTGTCCAGAAACATGTTCTGGACCGACTCTGTTCTGGACCGCATCGAGGCGTCCCGGTTAGACGGCAGTCAGCGCCGTGTGCTCTTTGACAGTGACCTCATCAACCCTCGGCCAATCATCGCTGACCCCGCCCACGGGTGCGTGTGAGGTCACAGCTGTGTGTGTGTGTGTGTGTGTGTGTGTGTGTGTGGCCCACACTGACTCTGCCCCGTCCTGCAGACACCTGTACTGGGCCGACTGGGACCGGGACGGGCCGAAGATCGAGCGCTCCGGTGCGGACGGCTCCGGCAGGACGGTTCTGGTGCAGGACGGGCTCTCGCTGCCCAACGCTCTGACCTTTGACCCCCAGACCCGGCAGCTCTGCTGGGCCGATGCAGGTCAGGGCGCTCACGATTATTTAGTGCATTTAGTAAAATTATTCTTTTAAAATTTTGACTTTTATGATTTTAGTCGTTTTTACTAAGTGGATTAGTTTTATCGTTTTGTTTTAAAATGATTAATTGAATTTTTTAATAAAAAATTTTTTTAATTCTTTTTTAAAATAATTGTATGATTTAATTTTTTAGATGTTTTATATTTACTTTATATTGTAAAATGTAAACGTGTAACATAATTTGAGTTTTTTATGATTTTTATTCATTTTCAAGTAGCTTAGTTTTATTGTTTTTGTTTTTAAATAGATTTATATTTTTTTTTTTACTTTTTAGTACGTTTTATTTTGAATTTTTTTATTAAATATTATATAAATAATTTTATGATTTAATTTGTATTAGGTGTTTTATTTTTACAGTTTTTTAGTAAAATTGTTTCGTTTTTTTAATCTTTTTTTTGGTGTCTTATATTGATTGTTTTCATTTTAAAACGAGTCAGTGTTGTGTTTGAGCCGCAGCTCAGCGTCAGATTGTGAATGTGTGCGGTTGAGTTACAGCTGAGTTTCTCAGATGAATTGTTGAATCATGTGTGTATGTGTGTGTGTGTGCATGTGTGCGCGCGTGTGTGTGCATGTGCGTGTGTGTGTGTGTGCGTGCGTGTGTGTGTGTGTGTGTGCATGTGCGTGTGCGTGTGTGCATGTACGTGTGTGTGTGTGTGCGTGTGTGCATGTGCGTGTGCGTGTGCGCGTGCGCGTGCGCGTGCGCGTGTGTGTGTGTGTGTTTCAGGCACTCGTCGAGTGGAGTGTATGGATGCGGTCTCTGGTGTCCGGCAGAAACTCACAGAAGGGATACAGTATCCGTTCTCCATCGTGTGCTACGGCCCGAAGCTTTACTACACCGACTGGAGGAGGTTCAGTTCACTAACAAACGACTCCTATCAACCAGTTCTTCTCATGAATCACTCAAAAAGACTCAAACGAATCACTGAGAGTTTCCTGAAACAACTGTATATAGTATATACGACAACCGTTGTCTCGCGTGGTGGGCAAAATGACCGAGTTTTTTTATTTCAATGAAATTAATGTACTTTATTTTAGTTCGATTTAATTTTTTTTTTTTTTTCGGATCTTATGGTATTAAATTATATTTGTGCTGTATTTATAATCCATTTATTCACTTTTTAGACCTGAACATTAAATGTCCAACTTAAACTGTGGTAAATCTTAAATGCTTTAGAGCGACAGACTGAAGTTTGGTCTCTGTTCAGATTATTGCTGAATTTAGAAACGTTTTAAAAAGTGAACTTAAAAAAAGTTACAGAATTTTATGTTTATTGTTATGAAAAATGTGCAAAAATACTATTTTTAAATTTTTATAAAATATATGAAAAATTTTCAAAAATAAGTTTTACTCCAAAACTTAGAAAATCAAAGCCATAAATATAAATATAAATAAACTTGCTTTGCCTTGCCTAAACAAGCTGTGTTCCAAATCTGAGCCTAATATCTCGAAACATGTGCGGCTGCAGTTCCAAACGCTTCCACTAGAGGAACTTCCTCTCAGTCATTTCAGGACATTAAACCTGTCCGAATCCCGTCCAGGGTTTGTGTGTTCACACAGGAAGTGCCAAATCTTTACCAAGCTTCACCATTCCGATGACGAAAAAAAAAAGTGGTCCAAAATGACTGAAGAGCACCCGAGGGTTAAACATGGATGTTCACAAAAGCTTTATTGTAATAAATGTGAAGTATTTGAGTCATTTCTGATTGGTGATTCAGTGTGTTGATGTTTGTCGCTAGGGAAGCGGTGGTTGCTATGGAGCGTCATGATGGGATGGAGGTGGAGGAGTTTCTTCCCCAGAGACGCTCACGCACATACGGCATCACCATCACTTACCCACAATGCCCTGCAGGTCTGAGCTCAATCGTTCTCATGATAAGAGCCTGATGACATCAGCACTGTCGAGTCACATGACTGTGGTCTGATCACATGACTGTGGTTGTTCGCAGGCCGGAACTGACGGAGGTTCGGATCCCAGAGGCCGACCGCAGGGATACAGGGATCAGGAACTCATATTTCTCAAAATCTTCTTCTGCACATTTATATTGTACAATAAGATCATCAGTTCATGCATTAACTGACACTGAGCAGTACAGTGTTTATTCATCTTTGTTCGTGTTATTTAATAAAAACACATTGTTAGTTCATGTTAGTCCATTAAATATTATTAACAAGCACAACTTTTGATTTTAATAATGCATTAGTAAATGTTAACATCCACATTAACGGAGATTAATAAATGCTGTATGAGTGTTTCGTTCACTAATGGATTCGCATCATAAAGATTTGATGGTTTTTATGTATTTCACTTTTTTACTCTATAGTGAAACTTCAAAACAAAGAAGGTGAAATAGTAAATATGTATAATATTAACACTCATATCAGTTGTAATAACAAAAAATAATTATTAGTTGTTGTTATTAATAGTTCTATATGATATCTGATACTGTAATGCTGATATTTTCATTATATGTTTAATTTAATGATGATCAAATGATCGTTTGATCAAACTTGCGATACTAAAAGCTCAACTTGAAAATATGAATCTGAATCATAGATTTTATTGTAGTTTTTCTTCGGCTCTCGGGATGCTGGGATACATTTATACAGTGTGAGGAGAGGTGCATTCTGGGATGGAAATTATATGCAATCATTCTGATTAGCTGAAATATTATTTACATTTGTATTTTAATCTTGATGTTTTTTAAAAATGCCAAAGAAAGTTTTTCCTTTTTACTGTAAATATCACGCGGTCATGTGTCGGATCATGTGACACGCTCATGTTTACACACCGCACTGCATGATGGGAAGGACAGGGCGTACAGCTGTTCCATTAAACAGGTTTTCTGAAGGTTCGAGTCCTCGTGTGTTTTTCCTCTTCATATCAGGACATGATTTTTATTACAGTAAAGATTCAGAACTTTGAGTGAACTATTCCTGTGGATGAATAAAGTCCTTTAAAGCTGTAAAAACAATTCAACGTCACATTTATCGTGGCTTACAAACAAGAGGACATTATTCTAAACTAGAAAAAAAAGTTTGATGAAACAAACTTTAAGTTGGCTTGAAAAAGCCGGACGAGAGAGTTTAAAGTAGTTTGAAGTTTGATAGATGGATTAGAAAGTTAGAAAGAAAGACTAGTTCAAATGAAAGAAAGAAAGATTAGTTAGAAAGAAAGATTAGTTAGAAAGAAAGATTTGTTAGAAAGAAAGATTTGTTAGAAATAAATAAAGAATAGTTAGAAAGAAAAAAAAAATTTTAGAAAGAAAGATTAGTTAGAAAGAAAGAAAAAAGAAAGAAAGATTAGTTAGAAAGAAAGAAAGAAAAATTAGTTAGAAAGAAAGAAAGATTAGTTAGAAAGAAAGAAAGAAAGAAAGAAAGATAAATTAGTTAGAAAGAAAGATAGTTAGACAGAAAGAAAGAAAGATAAAGTTAGAAAGCAAGATAGATAGATTAGTTAGAACGAAAGAAAGATAGATTAGTTAGAAAGAAAGAAAGAAAGATAGATTAGTTTGAAAGAAAGATAAATAGATTAGTTAGAAAGAAAGATAGATAGATTAGTTGGAACGAAAGAAAGATAGATTAGTTAGAAAGAAAGAAAGATTAGTTTGAAAGAAACATAGATAGATTAGTTAGAAAGAAAGATAGATAGATTAGTTGGAACGAAAGAAAGATAGATTAGTTAGAAAGAAAGATAGATAGATTAGTTGGAACGAAAGAAAGATAGATTAGTTAGAACAGTGGTTCTCTCCCGGGGGGGCGCGAGTAGGCTACAGGATGGAGGGGGGAAAAAACTGGGGAAAAAAAATTCATTTTTTTTTATCACTAAACTACTGTCATAAAAGTTAACGTTTTGTATATGTGAGCCGCTCTGGCGAAATGAGTCGGAAGTCGCAACGTTCTATTTTAAGATATGGGCCGATTATGTGGAAAAACAATGAAATGTTAGATTTTTTTTTTTTTGTGCTAATTTCATTCAAAAGACATTCAAAAATAATCTCACAAAGTTTCATAGTCCATATAATTGAATAAAGGTATTTAAATGACTATTAAAGTTTACAAAGTTTTACTAAATTCGCTGGAAATGAATATTGCTTTTCTCAACTCCTCTCGTCACATCCTCTGAGCATTTCCCGGGTATCCCCTGAAACGTCACTATCTCTGCTCTCCAAATATGGTGTTGCACGTTGTATACAACAAAGTCAAAAAGCTTAGAAATGTACACAAACACTGATCATTTGTCAATGGGAATTGCCCCGTTTCGACTGACCGGCACGCGATTGGTCCAGCCATCCTCCTGTCAGACTCACAGCGCTCTGTGTAAACAAGCTAGCAGATCTCCTCAGAAAGATAAAATATTAATTTGAGAAATGTCGATGTCAAAAGAGAGCAAAGTCGCCAAGAGTGCATATACTCCGTGTGCAGTGCGTATGCGGTGCGGGAGCAGCACGCGCTATAGTGCTTTGCTGCATGCATTTGCAGTGCGCAACTAATCCACGGCTGTACCACAAACACATTTACTCACGATTTGTATTTCAAATCCAGAAGTTATCATCAACTTTTATTTTTTTTAAAAAGTTGTCACCAGTGCGATTCTCTTTTTACACATATGCATTCTTAGACGTATTCACGTTAAAACACACTTTTAACATCGCATTATTTAATGCATTACTTCTATATAAACACACACACACACACACAAACACACACACACAAACACACACACACACAGACCCTCTCTCTTAAGCAAAAATGTAGTCTCTGTTCAATCTTTCTTTAGTAAATTTTTGTAAAAGTGCCTTTTAAATTATTTATTCAAATAAAAACTTTTAAATAATTTGAGCTTCAGCCTGGTCTAATAGCATTTATATAGGCTATGTATTTGGTGAAATTAAGGTGTAAAATAAATAGTTTATCGCTTTAAATGCAATGGATTTTGAAAGATATCAGCAAAAAACGGGCAAAAAACTTTAAAAGCAATTTACTCAGGTTTTCAATTGGAAAAAGAAGGCAGACGACCATAATTCAAATGTGTATATCTTTACAACCATTCAAGGTATGACTTTGACTAGGATATCATGTGAAAGTTTATGGTCTCCTCTTTCCATTAATACCAAAATCTCAATTTTGAAATTTGGGTTACTGTGACTCATTTTGCTGGATCAGGTCACATATACGTTACTCCTGAATAAAAATTAAAATGTGTTTGGACTGATTTTAAAAAACAGTTTTGAACAAATTTGATTGGTTTGTCGATAGTGAGCGCAAATGCAGGTGATAAGCGGTTTTATTAAAACGATTCGTTCAAACGGCCGATTCATCAAGAAAGAGGCAGATGTTTGTGAATGGGTCATTGAATCTTTAACTCAACCGATTCGTTCAAAACACTGAATCATTCAAAACACGATTGAGTGTTGCTGTGAGATGCGCTATGCTGTGATCTTTGTTTGGATTCATCGGATCTATTTTCGCTGCTAAAATATACCAAACCAGTCATTATTTCGTCTAAAATGTAAGTGACTTAATATTATTAACTTGCTTGTTGAACTGTCATATGAAATCAGTGTCACATTTTCAATCGTGTGATGGTCAATTGTCAGCTCTCTTGGTCGTCAGGTCGTGTGATGTATGTTGCTGACGTGTATTCATTTAACTGCAGTATGTCAATTTACAGTAGTTTATGTGTGTGTGCTGCGCTCATAGACTCTAGAAAACGGCGCTCATTTGTTTGATTTCTCCTCGAGAAGCTGCGCAAGCCCCAAAAGTTTAAGGTCCTTCCACCCTGACTGAGTCCGAAACTGTCGTATTCGTTTTTCCATATTCGTCATTTGGTGGCTCTCAATTGT
>JAULUF010000093.1:487500-500000 GCA_031834385.1 Semotilus atromaculatus
GGCGTATGACCGATCGAAGCACAAAAGTTGAATAGAGAGATATAATGGCTTGCAAACGAGCGAAGCATGGCAGTTGATCAGTGTTCGGATGTACAAATGAACACAAAAGTATTTTTTAGTTCCTTCATCCGAGCCTCTGAAGAAACAATGGGTTAATTTTACTTTCTCTGGAAATGCGCCAACACAACTTCCCAAAGTTTTGGATGGTCCAAACATTTCACAGACGACTGTTTCGTTTCCTCAACTTGGGCCAATACAGAGCTGGCCTCGATGAACGAAAATAAATCGATCGAGCTACCAAGCAACAATTCAAGTTCAAGTTCAGACAGGTAACTTAATCTTTCTCTCAAAATCGTTCAATCGAGTTTATCTGGACAACTCGTTATGAAATCAATGACGCACGTGACTGCACTTACTGTATATACATCATCGTGTTTGCATTGGTGAAAGCATTAGAGAGAGTGCAGAAACTGCGTTGTCTCGCGATCAACACACTGTCATCTGCTCAATGATCATCACAGCAACATTTTATGTGATGGGAATAGATCTAAATACTTTAAAAACTTCTCACGATTCGTTAATCTCGATAGCTGTATTAGTAAAAACGTATAATATCTGTAGTAAAAGTATTCGAGAGAGTTTCACATGTAATACGGAGCTATTTCATATGCACGCATGTCAGCCAATCACAGCAGAGGCCGGTTACACACAGACACGCCCCTCGAAACAGAGCGTTTGGGCTCAGGGCAAAAATCAGGCTAGGAAAAATGCCTTTTATTTCTAAATTATGACTATTTTTGATCTAAAAAACATACTAACATTATAAGGGCAACCCAGGAAACATTATAAAATAATAAAATAACCCCATGTCAGGGGACCTTTAATTATGTCTTTTTTAAATCCCTATGGAAGAATAAATTTTTTTTATGATTACATTTTTATTAGGTGTTTTATTTTCTGTTTTAAAAATTACAATTATTTATTTATTTTAATCTGACATTTAAAAAAAAAAAATTGTAAGTGGCTTATATTGATCGTTTTTGTTTTTAAATTATTCATTTAATATTTGAATGACTTTTTAGTAAAAGTTGTATTTTGATTTATTTACAATTATTTTATTTTAATAATTGTTGTTTTAAAAGGGAAGGGGGCGGGGAGAGTGAAGGGGGCGGGACAGTGAAGGGGGCGGGGAGAGTGAAGGGGGCGGGACAGTGAAGGGGGCGGGGACAGTGAAGGGGGCGGGGAGAGTGAAGGGGGCGGGACAGTGAAGGGGGCGGGACAGTGAAGGGGCGGGGAGAGTGAAGGGGGCGGGACAGTGAAGGGGCGGGGAGAGTGAAGGGGGCGGGACAGTGAAGGGGGGGGGGGGGCAGTGAAGGGGGCGGGACAGTCAGATTCCTCTGTGGGCGGAGCTTCCAGCTCAGGGAGAGTCTACACACCGGCCACTGAACCAGGGTTATCCTATAAACCGAAATATATGTATTATATGAATTATACTGTAGTATATGAGACTGACTGTGTATGAGCGTGAGGAACCGCGGGTGATCCGTCAGGAAGTGTGTGTCCGGCTGGTTCTTCTCCGGGTCACGGTGACCTCCGGCCCGAAGCCACGCCGCCCCGAACATCTTACAGTAATCCAGCTCGGCCCCCCTCCTCTCGTCACACTCCACCTGACACACACACACACACACACACTCAATATCACACTCCACCTGACACACACACACACACACACTCAATATCACACTCCACACACACACACACACTCAATATCACACTCCACACACACTCAATATCACACTCCACCTGACACACACACACACACACACACACACACAATATCACACTCCACCTGACACACACAGACACACACACTCAATATCACACTCCACCTGACACACACACACACACACACTCAATATCACACTCCACCTGACACACACACACACACACACACTCAATATCACACTCCACACACACTCAATATCACACTCCACACACACTCAATATCACACTCCACACACACTCAATATCACACTCCACCTGACACACACACACACACAATATCACACTCCACCTGACACACACAGACACACACACTCAATATCACACTCCACCTGACACACACACACACACACACACACTCAATATCACACTCCACACACACACACACTCTCAATATCACACTCCACCTGACACACACACTCAATATCACACTCCACACACACACACACACACACACTCAATATCACACTCCACACACACTCAATATCACACTCCACCTGACACACACACACACACACTCAATATCACACACACACACACACACACACACACTCAATATCACACTCCACACACACACATATCACACTCCACACACACACACTCCACCTGAACACACACACACACAAGCACACACACCTTCATCTTGTCCAGCACAGTCAGGCGTCCCAGTCGAGCGATGATGATCTGACGAGCAGTTTCCCTATTCTTCTCTTTCTGAATCAGAGGATTCCTGCGAAACGACAGATGAAGAAGAGAACGCAGCTTCGCCAGCTCGTTCACCACACACCACTACACACACACACACACACACACACAAACCCCATTAAAACACTTTTGTTAATCAGAGTAAATAAGCGTTAGATACTGACCTCTGAGATGTTGTTGTCGTCTAATAACAGAGTCGTCAGTGCCGGGAACGCCGTCGTCTCGCCGCCTTCACAGCAGAACACAGATCAGCCTTACACACACATTATAAACACAACACACACACACACGGTCATGTGACCTGCTGTACCTGCTGACGCGTCACTGAACTGAACCGCTGAGAAACCAGTGCTGGACAGATTCAGCTCCTCCAACCTGAAGATCACACACACACACAACTGATGACCATCAAATACACACACACACTCACACACACACTGATGACCATCTGAGTAACTAATTTAGTTACTTTTTGGAAGAAGTAACTAGTAACTGTAACTAATTACTTTTTGAAAGTAACTTGCCCAACACTGCTAATGACCATCACACACACACACACACACTGATGACCATCACACACACACACACACACACTGATGACCATCACACACACACACACACACTGATGACCATCACACACACACACACACACTGATGACCATCACACACACACACACACACACTGATGACCATCACACACACACACACACACTGATGACCATCACACACACACACACACTCACTCACACACACACACACACTGATGACCATCACACACACACACACACACACACTCGGTGGTGTTGCTCTCACCGGGGTAAGTGTGAGATGTTCAGTAGTGTCTCCTCCAGGATCTGGTTGTTGGATAAATCCAGGACTCTGAGATTCTGCAGCACATGATCAGGTCTGATAAATAATATTATGAATATTATTAATATAAAAAGGGAATACTAACATGAGAGAATAATAACATGCGGGAATAATACATACCTCGTTAACTCTGTGATGTCGTTATCTGAGAGATAAAGCTCCTCTAACTGCTGCCACATGGGGGCGCACTGGAGAACCTGCACACAGGTCAGAGGTCACAGCTGACACACACACTCTGACACACACTCTCACACACACACTCTCTCACACACTCTCACACACACACACATCTTTGTGGGGACTCTCCATAGGCGTAATGGTTTTTAGACGGTACAAACTATATATTCTGTCCCCTTACACACACACACACACACACACACACTGCCCCTATCCCTAAACCTACCCATCACAGGAGACATTCTGCATTTTTACATTTTCAAAAAACATTACTTAGTGTGATTTATACTCTGTTCTCCTCACGGGGACCGCTGACTGGTCCCCACAATGTAGGTGATCTCAGGTTTTACTATACTTGTGGAGACATTTGGTCTCCACAATGTATTATAAAGATGAGCACTCTCTCACACACACACACACACACACACACACACACTCTCACACACACTCTCTCACACACACACACACTCACACACACCGTACCTGATTCCAGGTGAGTGCGCAGCTGCTGAGTGACAGCAGTCTCAGACAGGAGAAGGCAGGGCTTAAGAGACTCGGGTCACTGGACAAACTCAGTCTATTGTGACTGAAGGAAGAAATGAAAGAGCTCATATTACAGAAAACACAGTTATCCTGAGATTCACCATAAGCTGAATAAAGAGATAGGATACGGAACCTTTAATTAAACCAAAACAGTCAGGTGTGTGTGGGTCAGGTGTGTGTGGGTCAGGTGTGTGCAGGTCAGGTGTGTGCGGGTCAGGTGTGTGCGGGTCAGGTGTGTGCGGGTCAGGTGTGTGCGGGTCAGGTGTGTGCGGGTCAGGTGTGTGTGGGTCAGGTGTGTGTGGGTCAGGTGTGTGTGGGTCAGGTGTGTGCGGGTCAGGTGTGTGTGGGTCAGGTGTGTGTGGGTCAGGTGTGTGCAGGTCAGGTGTGTGTGCGGGTCAGGTGTGTGTGTGGGTCAGGTGTGTGTGTGGGTCAGGTGTATGTGTGTGCGGTCAGGTGTGTGTGTGCGGGTCAGGTGTGTGTGCGGTCAGGTGTGTGCGGGTCAGGTGTGTGTGTGTGCAGTCAGCTGTGTGCGGGTCAGGTGTGCGGTCAGGTGTGTGTGTGTGTGTGTGTGGTCAGGTGTGTGGGTCAGGTGTGCGGTCAGGTGTGTGTGGTCAGGTGTGTGGGTCAGGTGTGTGTGCGGTCAGGTGTGTGCGGATCAGGTGTGTGCAGGTCAGGTGTGTGCAGGTCAGGTGTGTGTGTGTGTGGTCAGGTGTGTGGGTCAGGTGTGTGTGTGGTCAGGTGTGTGTGGGTCAGGTGTGTGTGTGTGGTCAGGTGTGTGGGTCAGTTGTGCGATCAGGTGTGTGTGTGGGTCAGGTGTGTGGGTCAGTTGTGCGGTCAGGTGTGTGGGTCAGGTGTGTGTGTGGGTCAGGTGTGTGTGTGGGTCAGGTGTGTGTGGGTCAGGTGTGTGTGTGTGGTCAGGTGTGTGGGTCAGTTGTGCGGTCAGGTGTGTGTGTGGTCAGGTGTGTGGGTCAGTTGTGCGGTCAGGTGTGTGTGTGGTCAGGTGTGTGGGTCAGGTGTGTGTGTGTGTGGTCAGGTGTGTGTGTGGTCAGGTGTGTGTGTGTGGATCAGGTGTGTGGGTCAGGTGTGCGGTCAGGTGTGTGTGTGTGGTCAGGTGTGCGGTCAGGTGTGTGTGTGTGTGTGTGGTCAGGTCTGTGGTCAGGTGTGTGTGTGGTCAGGTGTGTGTGTGTGTGGTCAGGTGTGTGTGGGTGGTCAGGTGTGCGGTCAGGTGTGTGGGTGGTCAGGTGTGTGTGTGTGGTCAGGTGTGTGTGGGTCAGGTGTGCGGTCAGGTGGTGTGTGGGTCAGGTGTGTGGTCAGGTGTGTGTGGTCAGGTGTGTGGTCAGGTGTGTGTGTGTGTGGTTCAGGTGTGTGGGTCAGGTGTGTGGGTCAGGTGTGTGGGTCAGGTGTGTGTGGGTCAAGTGTATGTGGGTCAGGTGTATGTGGGTCAGGTGTGTGGGTCAGGTGTGTGTGGGTCAGGTGTGTGGGTCAGGTGTGTGTGGGTCAGGTGTGTGGGTCAGGTGTGTGTGAGTCAGGTGTGTGTGGGTCAGGTGTGTGTGGGTCAGGTGTGTGTGGGTCAGGTGTGTGGGTCAGGTGTGTGAGTCAGGTGTGTGTGTGGTCAGGTGTGTGGGTCAGGTGTGTGTGGGTCAGGTGTGGGGTCAGGTGTGGGGTCAGGTGTGTGTGCGGTCAGGTGTGTGTGTGTGGTCAGGTCTGTGGTCAGGTGTGTGTGGTCAGGTGTGTGTGTGTGGTCAGGTCTGTGGTCAGGTGTGTGTGTGGTCAGGTGTGTGGGTCAGGTGTGCGGTCAGGTGTGTGGTCAGGTGTGTGGTCAGGTGTGTGTGGTCAGGTGTGTGTGGGTCAGGTGTGTGTGCGGTCAGGTGTGTGGGTCAGGTGTGCGGTCAGGTGTGTGTGTGGGTCAGGTGTGGGGTCAGGTGTGTGTGCGGTCAGGTGTGTGTGTGTGGTCAGGTGTGTGTGTGGTCAGGTGTGTGGGTCAGGTGTGTGGTCAGGTGTGTGGTCAGGTGTGTGTGTGTGGTCAGGTGTGTGTGGGTCAGGTGTGTGTGCGGTCAGGTGTGTGGGTCAGGTGTGCGGTCAGGTGTGTGTGTGTGTGTGGGTCACCTGATCTCCAGCACCCGCAGTGACTCCAGCTGAGCCGTAATGGCCGCCAGATCCTCCCATGAGCTCAGCAGATTCGCCGACAGATCCAGAGACTCCACGTCTGGCACACGGCGTTAAAGAAGCTCAGACCTGTGCTGGGCAGGAGACTCGGAGAGCTCATCCATTACTAGTTACTCATTACCTCTTCAACTATGTAATTACATTACTGTACTATTTACTCTCTCTAGAAAGTATTTAATTATTTATTACTTTCAAAATCCAATTTCAACCTCAACTAGCAGAATAATACAAGGATAGACATGAAACTGTTTTAATTCTTTCAAATAAACAATATAAAAGACAAACGCTGAGGCGGCGCCACTATAGTGCCCCCCCTCCTCACACACCATGATGACTATGGCACATTCTAATGTTAATGTTGGAAAAGTTGGGCTAGCGTTCCAGCCGCATGAAAATAAACACATTTAGTACAACGCACATACATGAAAGACCCATATATGTGTGGCGGAGCGAGGCGCACAACAGTGTGTGGGACTGAGTCTGTTCAAACTTCACATACAGTCAAACTCACTCTCCAGACGGCGCGTGATTTATTTATTTTTTTGAACGATTAAAAGCCGTAATGAAATAGGAGTAACGAGGCTATTTTTAAGATGTAAGTAGAAGTAAAAAGTCGGCTGAACAATAATTACTCCAGTAAAGTGTAGATCTGTGCCGGGCCGGCGGCGTCGAGCTGAAGGATACGGGGCGTGGTGTTCCTGACCTGGTGCTGTGGGCCGGGCCCGCTCACCTCCTGGCCCTTCAGAGACACCTCCGTCAGCTGACCCAGCCTGAGGACACGAGGACACGGAGGACACGTCACACACACGTCTGCGCTTCACAGGACACGTCACACACACGTCTGCGCTTCACAGGACACGTCACACACACACGTCTGCGCTTCACAGGACACGTCACACACACGTCTGCGCTTCACAGGACACATCACACACACGTCTGCGCTTCACAGGACACGTCACACACACGTCTCACACACACATCTGCGCTTCACAGGACACGTCACACACACGTCTGCGCTTCACAGGACACGTCACACACACGTCTGCGCTTCACAGGACACGTCACACACACGTCACACACACGTCTGCCCTTTACAGGACACGTCTCACACACACACACGTCTGCACTTCCAGGACACGTCACACACACCACACTACTGTTTCATTCATATTATAATCTGAAGTGTTGTTTATATATTATTCACCTGATTTACAGGACATTTCAATCATAAAAACAGGCTGAAATCTGATTTATGGAGTGATTAAAACAGAACCTTCTGGAAAACCTCGACAAAAATCAAATAAAAATGATGACTCTGGCTTTATCCAGTGTTCAGAATTACAAGCTTTAAATGTTTGAAAATTTGTGTATACTCAATTAGATCACGCCTCATTTCCATATTCACATAACATTTCATAAAACATGTAATACAACACGTCTTAACCCTCTGCTCTTCACATGTCGGACAAGAATAACCCACATTTATTTTTTATTTAAACGAAATGAATGTTCTATATTTTAGCTCGATCATTTTTTTAATACAAATTTATTTATTTTTTAGTTGATTTTATGGTATTTATGCAGTATTTATAATCCATTTATTCACTTTTTGAGCACTGACCTGAAAATGAAATGTCCAACTTAAACTCGATCTCTTTTCAAAGAGTTTTACTTTTTAATTGTTATGCAAATTTTTATATGAAATCTATATTTTCAAAAACACGTTTTACTCTAAAACGGAGGGAAAATGAAAGTCTTAAATCTTTTCAAATCATGTCCATGATTTTCTGTGTGTGTAACAAGTGTCAAAACCAAGTTTCATAACACTTCGATGAAGAAAACACTTTCTTTTTATTAATTTTTTTAAGTTTGGGCCCAGACTGAGTGAAGCGCAGCCGATCCGAGAACGTGTGTACCTCTGTTCCCGCTGGACTCGCTCGAACCCCACCAGCTGGACGGTTTTGCAGCTGAACTTTATCTCTGTTCCCGCCGGCTCGAACTCCTCATCATAGCGGTCCTTCAGGGCCGTCACGTAGTCCACCCCGAACCGGGCCTTCCCGGGCCGCACGAACGAGCCGCCGGTCCGGTGTCTGCACACAGAGACACGTCAGCTGACCCGACACTCACACGGCACATGGAGCGCTGTCAGAGGAGCCCATGCTGGAATTTAAAAAACGTGCCGCTTTAAGTGGCGTCATAAACGCCTCTGATTGGCTGTTGTGTTCACGAGCTCATCAGATATGTCTGTGATTGGCTACAATGTTCAGCGCTCGCGAGTGTGCGTCCGCTCGAGTGTGTTTCCGAGTGTGTGTCCGCGCAAGCGCTCGAGTGTGTGTGTCCGAGTGTGTACGAGTGTGTGTCCGCGCGTGCGCTCGAGTGTGTGTCCGCGCGTGCGATGGAGTGTGTGTCCGCGCGTGCGATGGAGTGTGTGTCCGCGCGTGCGATGGAGTGTGTGTCCGCGCGTGCGATGGAGTGTGTGTCCGCGCGTGCGATGGAGTGTGTGTCCGCGCGTGCGCTGTCCGCGCGTGCGCTCGAGTGTGTGTCCGCGCGTGCGCTCGAGTGTGTGTCCGCGCGTGCGATGGAGTGTGTGTCCGCGCGTGCGCTCGAGTGTGTGTCCGCGCGTGCGATGGAGTGTGTGTGTCCGAGTGTGTACGAGTGTGTGTCCGCGCGTGCGCTCGAGTGTGTGTCCGCGCGTGCGATGGAGTGTGTGTCCGCGCGTGCGATGGAGTGTGTGTCCGCGCGTGCGATGGAGTGTGTGTCCGCGCGTGCGCTCGAGTGTGTGTCCGCGCGTGCGATGGAGTGTGTGTCCGCGCGTGCGCTCGAGTGTGTGTCCGCGCGTGCGATGGAGTGTGTGTCCGCGCGTGCGCTGGAGTGTGTCCGCGCGTGCGCTCGAGTGTGTGTCCGCGCGTGCGCTGTGTCCGCGCAAGCGCTCGAGTGTGTGTCCGTGTTCATGACTCCGCTCAAAGTGTCACATTTTTACAGTTTCAGCGTCGGCACGTTTGACTGCTCTAGTCACATGATCATCTGAGGCTCCCATGAGCACCTGCAGGAGAAGAACCGCACTCCTTCATGGCTCCCATCATGCTTCCCTCTCTCCGGATGATCCCACTCCACTCCCAGCCACACACCTGTCACACACACACACACACACACAGGGGGTCAAACACATGACCTCACACATCATTGCTGTCACACACACTCGAAAACATACGCAAGTTGACTTATTAAATATGCCATGAAATTACATGAAATCATTAATGAGAAGATACAAAAAAAATTATATTCCAATAGATAGTAATATTAGTAGTGTATGCGCTGCTGTGTTTTAACGACAGAGATAATCACTCTTCATGATAATAGCAGATTGTCTGAGAAAATATTTTCATGCAAATAATGCACAATAAGGCCTATCTGTTTCATTACAAATATAAAACACTTACCAATACTATTTGGCCAGCGGAAAAGATTGAGAATAACTTTCTCTGAAATGTATTTTATACTATTTGATTTATTTATTCAAAAACAAGGCAAGGATCTGCTACTAAATTATTTATTTAGTCAAGCTCCTGAAATTTGCAGACGACACCACTGTCATCGGTCTTATCCGAAACGGTGACGAGTCTGCTTACAGACTGGAGGAACAGCTGGCTGTCTGGTGCAGTTATAACAACCTTGAGCTGAACACACTCAGAACAGTGGAGATGATCGTGGACTTCAGGAGGAACAGCCCAGCACTCCCCCCACTCACCATCATGAACAGCACTGTGGAAGCAGTGGAGTCATTCAGGTTCCTGGGCACTATCATCTCTCAGGACCTGAAGTGGGACAATCACATTGACTCCATTGTGAAAAAGGCCCAGCAGAGACTGTACTTCCTTCGCCAGCTGAGGAAGTTCAACCTGCCACAGGAGCTGCTGATTCAGTTCTACTCAGCCGTCATTGAGTCTGTTCTATGCACTTCCATCACTGTCTGGTTTGGTTCAGCTACCAAATCTGACATCAGCAGACTACAGCGGACAGTTCGGACTGCAGAGAGGATTATTGGTGCCCCCCTGCCAACCCTCCAGGACCTGTACTCTTCCAGAGTGAGGAAGAGAGCAGGTAAAATCACCACAGACTCCACTCACCCTGGACACCACCTGTTTGAACTGTTACCGTCAAGACGGAGACTCAGATCACTGGCCACAAGAACATCTCGGCACAGGAACAGTTTCTTCCCACAGGCCATTTCCCTCCTGAACAGTTAACACACCTCCCAAGGCATGTGCCTTTAAGTGCAATACCCCCACTGTTTTAATGCAACAACTTACAACTCAGGTGACACTTACATGTAGATTTATTTATTTATAATATTCAAAACACTGTAAATTTGTTCATAATCTGGAAATCTGTAAATGTTTATTCTGGCTAAACCCAACTGTGATACTTTTATTCTCATATTTTTATATTTTATATTTTATTCTTAAAATTTGTATTATTATGTTTCTTGTTGTAAATTATGTTTCTTGTTGTATTTGTATATGTGCACTGGAAGCCTCAGTACCAAAACAAATTCCTTGTGTGTGCAAGCACACTTGGCAATAAAGCTCTTTCTGATTCTGATTCTGATATTAATGTAATGTGACGCACATCCGTATCTCATATTTTCCTAATGTCTCCTACTGTTAAACATGTCATCACGTGGATGAATATGCATATGCAGATGACATGCACAGTAGACCGAGGCGTTGTAAGCTCACATGTTCAGTCCCGCTGACTGGGTATAACGGGATTCTGGTCACACGCTTTTATAAGCCTGAATGTTTTTTAGCGTACGCCATTTTTGGCTTTCGCACACCTTTAGTGAGGATCCTACACAGTCTTTTATGTAAATGAGAGCCCTGAGCTGAGTGAGTGAGTGGAGGCGGGGCATATTTGCATATTCATAGAACTCAGACAAGGGTGTCGAGTTACATTCAAGCTATTTTAAGGCATGAATACATTATTTTCAAGGAAAAACTTTTTTTGGTGATCAAAGATGAGTTTTTAAGGGACTTTAAGTCATAATTATGAGATAAAAAGTTGAAATCACGACCAAATGTTTGGACAAAAAGTCATAAATATGGCATAAAAGTAAAAATTCTGACATAGAAACAGTTTAAACATAATCATAATTTGGACTTTAGGTCATAATCGCATGATTGTATAGTGTTGCTGTGATGTGGATGTCGGACCTGTGGTGGGCGGAACCGGACCCATATATCGCACAGTTCCTCGGTGTCCATCACAGGTCACGCGCATGCCCACGTGTTCCTCTTCCTCACCCATCATCTTCTTCTTCATCATCATTTACAGATCTATAAGTTAGACATCAGAGGAGTGGCGTTTGCGGCGACAGCTCGGGTTTATATGCTGTAAATCATTATAAAACATTCCCTGTAAGCAGAGACAAATTAATTACACGCGGAATTACTTAAATATTAAATAATAACAGAGTGAAATTGTTCCTGCATCATTCTCACCTGCACAACCAGCAACAGGAAGTGACGTCAGGCGGTCCCGCGCTTAAACTGCGCCGAGGAGAAGAAACACCCTCGCGCTGCTATTTCATCTGTTTCAGTCAAACAGATAAAGTGATATATAAGTATATTCTTTAAATATACTGTAGTTTGCCTCGTTATCGAGAGTAGTGCGCTTGATGTGTTCCTCGAGGTGAGACTAGTAGGAACTAATGATCGGAATTTGTGGTTTCCGGGAGACAGAGTTACTCTGCGCACGCGCGTGTGAGCGACACAAACGAAACGTGTGTTTGTGTGTGAAATATTAATGTTGAAAAATTTGACTGATCTTTGGTATTTTACACGGACATGAGCTCAGAGTGACATCATGAAGAAGAAGCAGATTGTAAAGAGGTTTGTGTTGCCTTATGAATGTATAAACTGTAATATTTCACTCATAGTCATCAAATATTATTGAGTTCTGCGATTAATGTATGGAAGCACACAAGGACATAACCAGGCTTTTGTAAATCACAATTATGATATACCAACTTATAACTGACATAAAAAGTACTAAAAAAATTTCACCGAAAGTTGATCTCACGATAAAAGTTTTTCGACTTTTTAATGTCAAGATATCGGCATTTAATCTCATAATTATGACTTGGTATTATGATTTAGCAAAGCATGGTTTGCGCTGGAAATGAGCTTCTAATGTGATGTTTGTAGGTAAAATCAAAGCTTTACTCACATTTACCTTTACAGACATACAGTAATACA
>JAULUF010000093.1:505000-512500 GCA_031834385.1 Semotilus atromaculatus
TCCTCTATTAACAAACATGTAGGCCTATGTATTACTTAAATTAGCTCTTTGTTCTGCCTTAAATTAATACATTATTAGCTTACTGTATATTGTATATGTACATTTCTGAAATGCATTACTGATAACATCCCTCTGAATTTTAAAGTATGCTTTGAAAATGAAATAGTGAAAAGTGCTTTACAAATAAATTGGAATTGAAAGAGTCTGGACTAGCCCACTCTGCTGAGTCGCGCTGAAAGCAGGCACGCGCGCAGCTCGCGTTTACACTTGCGTGCATGGCTGGCCTGTGCCGCGGTTCACGTGAATGTGAAAGCTCGGACTCGGGTGCGCGCGCGCTTGCTCAGGAAGTAAAGTAACTTGCGCATGCGTTTTAGCTGATTATGATGTATTTAGTTAAATAAAACACATGTAAGGGATGATAGTGTTGACGATTTACCTTGGATACGAGCGAGAGTTGAACCTGCAGTGTATTCGCGCATTGCGCGTGGAATCAGTAATCGGTCTCCTCAAAAGAGTCCGTTTGCAAGCAGCAGAAGGCCACCTTATGCGACACGCACAGTAAACCTGTGTTATTGTTCACTCAGCTGCGCATATATTGCACAGAATAAATAAACACAATTTGAACCGCGTTCAGTTTTCTATCATGCGCCATGCATGTTTGCGATGGCATAAGATGCACGCAAATGCACCAGGGTTTGATAGTTGAGTGTGAAACAGACCAACGCTGCGGGGGGCGCCGGGAACAATCGCGCTCGGACCGCAGCAAACGAGCCCACTGTGAAAGCACCGTCACCTGCCTCTGCAATTTTTCATATCAAAGCAGTGAAGGCGGGGCGGCCGGGAACGTGAAGGAAGAGGATAGCAGATTAACCAGCAGGGCACGCACGGTGCACAGACTGGTGTGTGGAGGTGAATTACAGTGAGCCGTTTGGGAGACGGGAGTCCAAAAATAAATAGGAGGTCAATAGTAAAACGACACGTCGACTAAAAAAATTGCCGTCGACTAATTTGCATGGTCGATTACGTCGACTAAGTCGACTAATCGCGGCAGCACTATAACAGATGTGTGTGAGTGTAACAGATGTGTGAGTGTAACAGATGTGTGAGTGTAACAGATGCGAGAGTGTAACATATGCGTGAGTGTAACAGATGCGTGAGTGTAACAGATGTGTGCGTGAGTGTAACAGATGTGTGCGTGAGTGTAACAGATGTGTGCGTGAGTGTAACAGATGCGCGTGAGTGTAACAGATGCGCGTGAGTGTAACAGATGCGTGAGTGTAACATATGCGTGAGTGTAACAGATGTGTGCGTGAGTGTAACAGATGTGTGCGTGAGTGTAACAGATGCGCGTGAGTGTAACAGATGCGTGAGTGTAAGTGTAACAGATGCTTGAGTGTAAGTGTAACAGATGCGTGAGTGTAACAGATGCGCGTGAGTGTAACAGATGCGTAAGTGTGAATGTAACAGATGCGCGTGAGTGTAACAGATGCGTAAGTGTGAGTGTAACAGATGCATGAGTGTAACAGATGCGTGAGTGTAACAGATGCGTGAGTGTAACAGATGCGTGAGTGTAACAGATGCGTGAGTGTAACAGATGCGTGAGTGTAACAGATGCGTGAGTGTAACAGATGCGTAAGTGTGAGTGTAACAGATGCGTAAGTGTGAGTGTAACAGATGCGTAAGTGTGAGTGTAACAGATGCGTGAGTGTAACAGATGCGTGAGTGTAACAGATGCGAGAGTGTAACAGATGCGTGAGTGTAACAGATGCGCGTGAGTGTAACAGATGCGAGAGTGTAACAGATGCGAGAGTGTAACAGATGCGAGAGTGTAACAGATGCGAGAGTGTAACAGATGCGAGAGTGTAACAGATGCGAGAGTGTAACAGATGCGAGAGTGTAACAGATGCGAGAGTGTAACAGATGCGTGAGTGTAACAGATGCGTAAGTGTGAGTGTAACAGATGCGTGAGTGTAACAGATGCGAGAGTGTAACAGATGCGTGAGTGTAACAGATGCGTGAGTGTAACAGATGCGTAAGTGTGAGTGTAACAGATGCGAGAGTGTAACAGATGCGTGAGTGTAACAGATGCGTGAGTGTAACAGATGCGTAAGTGTGAGTGTAACAGATGCGTAAGTGTGAGTGTAACAGATGTGTGAGTGTAACAGATGCGTAAGTGTGAGTGTAACAGATGCGTAAGTGTGAGTGTAACAGATGCGTAAGCGTGAGTGTAACAGATGCGTAAGCGTGAGTGTAACAGATGCGTGAGTGTAACAGATGCGAGAGTGTAACAGATGCGTGAGTGTGAGTGTAACAGATGCGAGAGTGTAACAGATGCGTGAGTGTAACAGATGCGAGAGTGTAACAGATGCGTGAGTGTAACAGATGCGCGTGAGTGTAACAGATGCGTGAGTGTGAGTGTAACAGATGCGAGAGTGTAACAGATGCGTGAGTGTAACAGATGCGCGTGAGTGTAACAGATGCGTGAGTGTAACAGATGCGTGAGTGTAACAGATGCGAGAGTGTAACAGATGCGTGAGTGTAACAGATGCGCGTGAGTGTAACAGATGCGTAAGCATGAGTGTAACAGATGCGTGAGTGTAACAGATGCGAGAGTGTAACAGATGCGTGAGTGTAACAGATGCGTGAGTGTAACAGATGCGTGAGTGTAACAGATGCGTAAGTGTGAGTGTAACAGATGCGTAAGCATGAGTGTAACAGATGCGAGAGTGTAACAGATGCGTGAGTGTGAGTGTAACAGATGCGTGAGTGTAACAGATGCGTGAGTGTAACAGATGCGTGAGTGTAACAGATGCGTAAGTGTGAGTGTAACAGATGCGTGAGTGTAACAGATGCGAGAGTGTAACAGATGCGTGAGTGTGAGTGTAACAGATGCGTAAGCGTGAGTGTAACAGATGCGTGAGTGTGAGTGTAACAGATGCGTAAGCGTGAGTGTAACAGATGCGAGAGTGTAACAGATGCGAGAGTGTAACAGATGCGTGAGTGTAACAGATGTGTGAGTGTAACAGATGCGTGAGTGTAACAGATGTGTGAGTGTAACAGATGCGTGAGTGTAACAGATGCGTGAGTGTAACAGATGCGAGAGATGCGAGAGTGTAACAGATGCGTGAGTGTAACAGATGCGTGAGTGTAACAGATGCGTGAGTGTAACAGATGCGTGAGTGTAATGGGTGTGTGTTGCAGGTCCGGGAGGATCCCACTATTTCACGCAAAGTGGCAGCCATCCAGTGAGTACCGCTATTACTGAGTCTGAGGTTCTTATTACAATACCACGAATACAAGTCAGAAACCGCTGCAACTTAAACCCACTTCCAAAGCATCTTGTGTATATATATATTCCAATTCTGGACTCAAGCTCTATAATAGCACTAATATTCCTGCTCTATAGAGAGAACATCACTTGTTCGTCACTGAATAACTTCTATAACTATATACATTTGATTAGTTTCTGTACCTGAAAATCTAAAACACTGTTTATTTCAATCATATCTTTGTTCAGTTGTGTCTATTTGTTGCTATTGCTATATTTTTTTTCTTTTTCTTTTTTTTTTTCTTTTTAATTACCGAGTGTTTCCTTGTCTTTATTAATGCTTGAAGTTTATATTAGTTTGGCTAGTTCTATGGTGTTTGTAAACCACAGGCACACACTACTCGTGTAAGAGTTCTTTATCCTGATGATTTCTGTTCATGATATTCAGACACAATTACATGATGTGCAATATTTTATTTTTTATTGGAATTGAAATTAGGAATCGGAATCTTTAAAGTTCATACGATACGCAACCCTCGTTATATAACGCACCTTATGTCGAGCTTGCAAAACATGCGTAAAGTTTTTATACGTTTTATGTGACATTTAACGGATCTGGTGTGGAATGACGGGAACTAAAATACATGTTTATAATTGTGTTTTATTCCCTGATATTTATGGATGTAATAGTAAACTGTTGCAACTTGCGATCTGTGTTTTTTTTTTTTTTTTTCTCAATGATGCCATTTTTCCTCCCATGTTTCCTGGAAAATACGGCACTGATCTTGGCTTCATTTCTAGGAGGAAAGTTCATCCCAAAAAACAGAATATTAACGCGTACGTGGTGTTCAGAGAGGAAGCGGCGGCGGCGGGAGCGCTGAAATGGTACGAGTTAATCTGCAGATTTTTACTGTATTCCTATGAAACATGCTAAGGACATGCGTTTGAACATTTTGCAGGAATGGGCGGGAGATCCAGACGGGTTTCCATATCCGAGTGGACCGAGTCTCTAAGCACAGCGGAGTGAGTGTGGTAGATTGTGTTGTTGATATAATTATTCCCTTATTATGGCCTTCTACAGTCTCGATGTAGTTTCAGGCTCTACTAGAACTGTAATGTTGATTATTCTCCTCATATTCTCCATTGTTGCGGCTCCTCTCTTCCCAGTCTGTCAGTAACGCTCTGTTTACTTCCTGTCTCTATGAAGCCCCTCCTCCTGAAAAGCACACTGTGCTCTGATTGGTCGGCTGGATCAGTGTGTTGTGATTGGTCGAGCGCTTCGAGTGTGTTTGGGAAATGTCCCGCCCCTTTCCATAACCGCCAGTTTAACACACTACTAACTAACTCACCCAGGCCCCGCCCCTTTATTCTGCGTATGAATTATTATAATGAGGAATATTGTGACGTGTTCATTCTGGAAGAAACTCAAGATACAATGGAGGCGTTTCAGGAGTTCAGAAACACTGATATAGAGAAGAACTGGAGCTGTTCATGATCACAGCAACAGCACATGGGAAAAAAATCCAATAATCAATCTTTTTCTTTCCACAGCATGATCATAAACGGTCCATATTTGTGGGGAATTTACCGTATGGTGAGTCAGCGAGTTCTGAAGTCTCTCCTCACTGCAAAAAATGCTTTTCTTACTTGGTATTTTTGTCTTGTTTCCAGTCCAAATATCTAAAAATACTTAAATCAAGATGCATTTACTAGATGAGTAAAATTACATACGATTTTATGTCTTGTTTTCTGGGTAAATAACACAAAATTGAGATTATTTTTCTTACCCTATTGGCAGATAATTTACTTAACTCAGTTTCTTGTGTGTGTGTGTGTGTGTGCGTCAGATGTGTCCGAGCTGCCGCTGCGGGAACACTTCGAGGAGTGCGGGACCGTAGAAGCCGTGCGTTTGGTGCGAGACAGGGATTCTGGGATGGGAAAAGGCTTCGGATACGTCCTGTTTGAGGTCATTAATATGCATTTGATCAATTTAGGCTATGTTTACACGGAAACGATCAGAAGAGAAAACGCAAAAGTGGCGTTGCGTTATCACTTTTTATTCTGCGTTTAGACGAGCGTTATGAGGGGGACATCCGCGTGCATATGGTGACGCAAAAGTGTGTGAAATTGGATGTAGTGTGGACTCCAGGCACTAGGGGGCGATGTGAAGCACTGCCACACAACGACACCAACATCTGAGGATATTGTGTACAACTGCTGAAAAAACTCTTGTATGTTTATCAGCGCTGCGAGGGACACTGGAAGGCCCGACGTATGGAAATAATCCGACATGTTGGTTGTTATCTCCCTGTACTGGTGCACGCCTGTGACGTAAACGCGCGCGCAACGAGAGCAGATTTGCGTTTTTAGCAGTTTTTACCCTTTAGACGGGAACGCGACGGAGCGTTTTTAAGATTTCCACTCTGGAGGGTGTTTCATTTTTTTTGCGTTTTTAAGCCCCAAAAACGCTGTCGCCGTGTAAACGAAAGGCACATCCGATAAAAATATTTTTACGTTTTCACCCGGAATCGTTCTTGTGTAAACAGGGCCTTAGTCTTACTTTAGTGATCGGTATGATTTGTAGTGTTTTTAAAAGAAGCCTCTTCTGCTGGTAGTGTATATACCAGCATCTGCACTACATTATATTTTTGGGCCTCTGAATAAAACTGAGCTGTTTTTTTCCTCCATATTCTCAGACTTTATGAGCCATAAAAGTCTGATGGATCAAATATGATGCAAAACATATGGGAACTGTTTTTAGACGTGATTCTTGTGTTTCAGAGCCCAGATGCGGTGATGTTGGCGCTGAAACTCAACGGCTCCACGTTACTGGAGCGGAGGATCCGGGTGAAGCGGTCCGTGAAGAAGGAGAAGGAGAAGCGGTGTCCTGCAGGGAGCAGGCCGGCCCCCGAGCGACGGGGCAAGGGCCCGAAGCACCAGCTCAGGAGGACCAACACGGGCCCCGGGGCGCCGGCCTCAGCGTTCACCGGGGAGACGGCCGATCCCGAGGCCAGGAGGACCAGAGTCCTCAAGAAGAAACTCAAGCACAAGAAGAACAAACCCGCTGTTCACATTTAACCCTGCACTTTATTTCTACAGGGTTGATGTTCTCACGTCACGAATAAAAATCTGATGTTTCTGTCTCTAAAACAACCCAGAGGATTTTAATAAACATTGAATTTTTTCAAAGCAGATTTATGCTAAATATTTTTAATGGCTTTTGTCTTGCTTAGTTAGGGACATTTAATATTCATATTCAGTATCTCCTGCTCTGACATCACGCTTTTCTTCAGAGCGGCTAAATATATATATAAATGAACTAAATCAATCATTTTTACAACAGAAATGCGCCATCACTGAACATACTGAAGCTGGACTGTGATATATTCTTCTGGAAACACACTTTCCTGCATTATTTTCCCGTTATCTCTGTAAAGCTGCTTTGAAACTATATAGTAAACAGTGCTATAGAAATAAAGATGACTTTAAAATTTTAAGTTGTATTCATAAACAAATGCATTGTGCAAGCATGAATTAACAACAGCATATTTATGAATTCACATCAAGATACATTAATGAATAGCTTATGTCTTAATTTTTAGTTCCTGACTCCTAACGAGTTAAAGTTCATGCTCAAACTTATTTCTAATGACTATTACTCTGTTTTCCAACACGAGAGCGAGAAGTACATTTGAACTTTTAGGTTTAATCTTTAAATTGTGCATCACAAAACTCGTTATTAAAGGAGGCACGCGAATGACTGATTCATCAATTTATTTGTTTTTATTTGGAGTTTAAAAAAAGGAAACTCTTCCGTAGTTGAGCCAGAACACCTTTACACGTACTTCATTTCCCACAATTCCACATCAGACGCCTCAGCCCAGGAAAATAACTTAAATACATGAAGACAGACCAATGACAGGCGGCCGAAAGACATCCTGTCTATGAGCCTATTTATTTACTGATATTTAATGAAAATACAATAATGATATTTGGTTGGTAAAACAAATGACAAAAATAATTGATGTTTACAGGTCATATTCTCTGAAACACGTCACCTTCAACGAGCTCATTACAGATTCAACAGACAGGAAGTGATGTCATAGAGCCACTGGAGGTCCTGCTATTCGATGTCGTCGTCACTGACACTCTGAGCGCTGACGATACGCTGAGGAGCGGAACACATGACATTTGAATAATAATGAAAACATTTATTCATCTCATTATTGTGG
>JAULUF010000093.1:517500-537500 GCA_031834385.1 Semotilus atromaculatus
GGTTCAGGCTGGTGGTGGTGGTGTCATGGTGTGGGGAATATTTTCTTGGCACTCTTTGGGCCCCTTGGTACCAATTGAGCATCGTTGCAACGCCACAGCCTACCTGAGTATTGTTGCTGACCATGTCCATCCCTTTATGACCACAATGTACCCAACTTCTGATGGCTACTTTCAGCAGGATAATGCGCCATGTCATAAAGCTGGAATCATCTCAGACTGGTTTCTTGAACATGACAATGACTTCGCTGTACTCAAATGGCCTCCACAGTCACCAGATCTCAATCCAATAGAGCATCTTTGGGATGTGGTGGAACGGGAGATTCGCATCATGGATGTGCAGCCGACAAATCTGCGGCAACTGTGTGATGCCATCATGTCAATATGGACCAAACTCCCTGAGGAATGCTTCCAGCACCTTGTTGAATCTATGCCACGAAGAATTGAGGCAGTTCTGAAGGCTAAAGGGGGTCCAACCCGTTACTAGCATGGGGTACCTAATAAAGTGGCCGGTGAGTGTATAGTCAGATAGACAGATATATATAGATATATATAGTCAGACAGATATAGTCAGATAGATAGACAAATCTATATAGATATATATAGTCAGATAGATGTAGATATATATAGTCAGATAGATATATACAGTCAGATAGACAGATAGACAGATATATACAGTCAGATAGACAGATGTAGATATAGTCAGATAGACAGATATAGATATAGTCAGATAGACAGATATATATAGTCAGATAGCAGGGTTTCCCATACATTCATTAATTTGTGGCGGCCCGCCACAATTTCACGCTGACCGCCACGGGTTGATGTTCAGATTTTTAACTATTTAATATGGGTAAAATTGTATTTTATTGTAGAGCTGCGCGTAGCTTGCTCCATCCCTCCCTCTCTCACTAACTGACACCGGAGGCGCGCGAATAGCCCCTCCTCGAGCACGATCTGGATCAGAACATGAGCGTTGGAGGATTGTTGTGTTTATTCCCCCAGCGAAGATTCCAGAATCAATCCGGAGTTGCATGGTTAGTATAATGAACACTGTTGTAAAACATAACTCTGATAAGTTAGTCTATGTTAAACGCTGTCGTGTTTTCATTACAGAATCGCGCAAAACTTTTGCGATTTTTTTTCTTCTTAATATCGATCAAAAACTATTGCAAAATGACGGCGTTTCCATCAACCGATGTTATGCGACTAAAGCGTAATTTTTTCCTCTCGCGATCAGCCATTCCAAAACTCATGGCAACAGATGTTGGTAGGTTTATATCACCGCACTAGACATTATTATTATTAATAATGCCTAAGCATGTTATCCAAGCATTGATGGCAAGGAAAGACCCTTAACTTATACTGTGAGCGGCACATGAGGTGTTTTCTCACTCATTTCTGCTCCGAGGTCTTGATTGTAGCATTTATTTTCTTTATTATGTTGACCCTGTCCTGAGGCCTTCCCATATGATAGGGCAGGGATTCCCAAAGTGTGGTGCGCGCACCCCCAGGGGTACGCGAGCTGCCACCAGGGGGTGCGCGAGAGGAAAAATGTGATGGCGGTCTGTTTTTTTTAAGTGGGATTTTTCCATACAATAAAATAAAAAAACATGAACAGTAAACGTTTCCTTTGTAATCGCTTTTATTTTAAATAAAAAAATATATATAATTTATTCGTTTTTGATAGAAACGTAGAAGACGACAGCTGCTGTCTTCTTATATGCACTGCAGCCGCTAGGCTATATTAGGGATGCAACGGTACACGGTAAAATCCCGGACCGTTCGGTCAGCCCTGCACGGGACAATCTACCCTCGTGTCCCGCGGGACTTCGGTTTTGCCATTGAGTTCGCGCTGATCCTTTTAGTTTTTGCTTTACATACCTTCAGGTGCGTTTGCCTGTCCAGGCAGACGAAAGCCCGCCCCCGCAAGTTAATGTGTCCAATCAATCACTGTTGTGCACCCACACGCAAACTTCTGTCACTCACTGGCTCGTATTACTAGCAGGGCTCTCAAGTGTCACGCATTGAGCGTGACAGTCACTCATTTCGGTCTTTTGTGACGCTCTCCCGCCACACATTGTATTTCTCACGCTGAAAAACTATTTGTAATATATTTAATATGCCGCAGCAGCGCCCAAAACTCTGGCCGCGCCGCTCTCACTGTGGAACCGGCAGCAATCAAGCGCGTCTGGATTCGTCTGGTGTTGTTAGCCAATCAGAAAATAGCACTATTGTATCTGGGTAAGATTTAACGCAACAACCAATGACACCCCGATAATAATTTTTTTTAATTATATTATTTTGCTCTGCTTTTTTTTATTCAAACCACAAGCTAATTTGTTTCTTTAAAGGTAAAAGTGCACTTTTTCTTTCACATTGATCACTTCATATACCAGTTATCAAGGTTTGGAATTGGGATCCACTTGAATATTCTAAAGTGTGTTTGTTTACATTTTGTATTTCATAAGTGGTAGTTGAAGAGGTTGTATTACTTAGTGTTGTTCAGTACAGACTAGAGTGTTAATTTATTCCATACACATTGATGTTCTTCCTACTGTGACATTCTGTTTATGCTCATAAGAAAAATAAAACATATTTTTGGGATGAAATAGCAGTCTCTTTCTGCACAAAACATGTACCGAAACCGAACCGAGACCGTGGCCCAAAAACCGAGGTACGGACCGTACCGTGGGCTATCTGTACCGTTGCACCCCTAGGCTATATGCGTGCCAACTCGTTTAATAAATAATGACACCAACATATTTTACTGATCATTCAATACATGTGTGAAACGAACAATGATGGATTTTGGTGTAATTTGTTTCGAATTGGGACTAGGAAATTCCCGGGTCGGTAAGTGAACATGCTTTTGCGTGCAAAACAGTAAAAACGTTGAACTTGAGACAGAAAATATCGCTATGGAGTCATCGTCAAATTACACAATAGTGGCTTTCAAAAGCGAAAATGAAAAGAGGAATTCGAGAAATGATTGACTAAATTGCCAAAAATAGGAAGCTTCTTTAAAAAGATAGCACAGGAGGGGGAGATCGAGTGAAGAGAGTGAAGGACCTGAAGCGATAGTGTGTTTTCATGTGTTATGTTGCGCATTCGCCAGTGGTGTTTTTTTTTTTGTTGTTTTTTGGTGCGCGTAGGCTACTCCGGATTTTGTCAGTCATCTCTTATGCTGTGTCTCTATGTCTATGATCCTATCCTGTCCTATTCATGGTAGCCTACTCATGGATATTGCTTCATCACGTGCTGTATCCTGATAAGGGTCCGGTGTTGGCTCGTTACCACTGCTATTCTCTTTAATGTTGTGGATCGTTTGTAACTTCATTGCAATTTTATTCCTGTCGTTCTAATTTCCATAACCGTTGTGTTATGATGATGATGATGATGCTAGCTCCACGGTCATTTAATAGGCCTAGCCTTGCTGCAATGTTTCTTTTACGCGGCTGAAAATTGTGCTTTCTGTTACTGAGCCTGTCTGTCACTAAAAGTGGAAGCTTGTGCGTAGCTTTGTTGCATTATATTGAAACTTTGTTGATGTTGTTATTGTCATGCGTGTTCTGGTTATTTGCGCATGATTAAACATGAGTCTTTATATGGCGATAAAACAAAGCTTTGTTGCGTTTTTTTTTTAAGTGGGGAGTGGGGGTGCGCCAACCCGGTTGGGACATAGAAGGGGGTGCGCAGGAAAAAAAGTTTGGGAACCGCTGTGATAGGGCATTGGAATAATTTTTTCAGAAAGGCCCGTAAAATAAAATGTTCAAACAAAGGGTGCAAAATTTGCAACAAGAAGTCTATGGAGCAGTCATAGAAAGTGTAGCAATAGCAATGGCTTTAAGTTATCTGACATTAAGTGTAGGCAATGGAAATGTGTATATGATGTGTGTGTGTGTGTGTATATTCTATTTGTGGTGGTGGTGGTGGTGGTGGTGTGATGGGGGGGGGGGGGTATATGATGTATACATATGATGTATACACACGCATCATATGTGTGTGTGTATATATATATATATATATATATTACACACGCATCATATGTGTGTGTGTGTGTGTATATATAATATATATATATATACACCCCCCCCCCACCCCCCCAAATAGAATCTAATTCTGTGGGAAACACTGGATAGACAGATATATAGTGAGACAGACAGATATATAGTGAGATAGACAGAGATATAGTGAGATAGACAGATAGATAGTGAGATAGACAGATAGATAGTGAGATAGACAGATAGATAGTGAGATAGACAGATATATAGTGAGATAGACAGATAGATAGTGAGATAGACAGATATATAGTGAGATAGACAGATAGATAGTGAGATAGACAGATAGATAGTGAGATAGACAGATAGATAGTGAGATAGACAGATAGATAGTGAGATAGACAGATAGATAGTGAGATAGACAGATAGATAGTGAGATAGACAGATAGATAGTGAGATAGACAGATAGATAGTGAGATAGACAGATAGATAGTGAGATAGACAGATATATAGTGAGATAGACAGATATATAGTGAGATAGACAGATATATAGTGAGATAGACAGATAGATAGTGAGATAGACAGAGATATAGTGAGATAGACAGATATATAGTGAGATAGACAGATAGATAGTGAGATAGACAGAGATAGATAGTGAGATAGACAGATAGATAGTGAGATAGACAGAGATATAGTGAGATAGACAGATAGATAGTGAGATAGACAGATAGATAGTGAGATAGACAGAGATATAGTGAGATAGACAGATATATAGTGAGATAGACAGATAGATAGTGAGATAGACAGAGATAGATAGTGAGATAGACAGATAGATAGTGAGATAGACAGAGATATAGTGAGATAGACAGAGATATAGTGAGATAGACAGATATATAGTGAGATAGACAGATATATAGTGAGATAGACAGAGATATAGTGAGATAGACAGATAGATAGTGAGATAGACAGATATATAGTGAGATAGACAGATATATAGTGAGATAGACAGATAGATAGTGAGATAGACAGATATATAGTGAGATAGACAGATATATAGTGAGATAGACAGATAGATAGTGAGATAGACAGAGATAGATAGTGAGATAGACAGATAGATAGTGAGATAGACAGAGATATAGTGAGATAGACAGATAGATAGTGAGATAGACAGATATATAGTGAGATAGACAGATATATAGTGAGACAGACAGATATATAGTGAGATAGACAGATATATAGTGAGATAGACAGATATATAGTGAGATAGACAGATAGATAGTGAGATAGACAGATATATAGTGAGATAGACAGATATATAGTGAGATAGACAGATAGATAGTGAGATAGACAGAGATATAGTGATATAGACAGATATATAGTGAGATAGACAGATAGATAGTGAGATAGACAGATATATAGTGAGATAGACAGATATATAGTGAGATAGACAGATATATAGTGAGATAGACAGATAGATAGTGAGATAGACAGATATATAGTGAGATAGACAGATAGATAGTGAGATAGACAGATAGATAGTGAGATAGACAGATAGATAGTGAGATAGACAGATAGATAGTGAGATAGACAGATAGATAGTGAGATAGACAGATATATAGTGAGATAGACAGATAGATAGTGAGATAGACAGATAGATAGTGAGATAGACAGATAGATAGATAGACAGATAGATAGTGAGATAGACAGATAGATAGTGAGATAGACAGATAGATAGTGAGATAGACAGATATATAGTGAGATAGACAGATAGATAGTGAGATAGACAGATATATAGTGAGATAGACAGATAGATAGTGAGATAGACAGATAGATAGTGAGATAGACAGATATATAGTGAGATAGACAGATATATAGTGAGATAGACAGATATATAGTGAGATAGACAGAGATATAGTGAGATAGACAGATAGATAGTGAGATAGACAGATATATAGTGAGATAGACAGATAGATAGTGAGATAGACAGATATATAGTGAGATAGACAGATATATAGTGAGATAGACAGATAGATAGTGAGATAGACAGAGATAGATAGTGAGATAGACAGATAGATAGTGAGATAGACAGAGATATAGTGAGATAGACAGATAGATAGTGAGATAGACAGATAGATAGTGAGATAGACAGATAGATAGTGAGATAGACAGATATATAGTGAGATAGACAGATAGATAGTGAGATAGACAGAGATAGATAGTGAGATAGACAGATAGATAGTGAGATAGACAGAGATATAGTGAGATAGACAGATAGATAGTGAGATAGACAGAGATAGATAGTGAGATAGACAGATAGATAGTGAGATAGACAGAGATATAGTGAGATAGACAGATAGATAGTGAGATAGACAGATAGATAGTGAGATAGACAGATAGATAGTGAGATAGACAGAGATATAGTGAGATAGACAGATAGATAGTGAGATAGACAGAGATATAGTGAGATAGACAGAGATATAGTGAGATAGACAGATAGATAGTGAGATAGACAGAGATCAGCTGCTCTCACGTTCTCGGAGTTTGTTCTGGTAGTTCGGATCGCTCCGCCTCTTTCTGTCGAAATAAACACAATAACCGACGAACAGCGCCGCGCCCAAACCCGCCGCGATCCTGGAGCTACTGGCGCCCATCATGACGAGAGAAACACACGACACGACAGAAACACACCCGCGGAATAATGATGATGATAATAACACAGATTACACTGACTGCATGACCCTCACGGAGCCACACGAGGAAGGACCCCGATGACGTCAGAGCCTGTGACAGCAGAGCGCCCGCGGACTGCGCCTGATCAGAAATGCACAAAGACACTCTCGAACAATTTATTCAATCGCGTATGTTATAAAACAAGCAAGCGCATTATGCCTTCCCGTAGAACATGACATTATTTTAAAAAGCTACAGTTTAGAACAATTACGCCCTCGATTTTACCAGCAGATGGCAGTGAAGATCCACAGCAGAATAATATCAGAAACACGTGATGTAAATATATAGTAACGTTTAATTTATTCCTTTAAGTAATCCTCTTTGTATTACTCTAATTTCAGTGTATGTGTGTGTGTGTGAGTGAGTGTGTGTGGGGTGGGGGGGGGGGGGGGTTGTGTGTGTGTGGGTGGGTGGGTTTGTGTGTGGGTGGGTGGGTTTGTGTGTGTGTGTGTGTGTGTGTGTGTGGGTGGGTGGGTTTGTGTGTGTGTGTGGGTTTGTGTGTGTGTGTGTGTGTGTGTGTGTGTGTTCAGTAGGGGTCACTGCTGCATCACACTTCAAAAACACACTGGATGAAAGATCATAACACCAGAAAATCAGATGCTTGATAGTTTAATGTCACTCTATTTACTCGACTCTTGTTCCTGATGATTCATAATTACGTCACTTTTATGATTTTGGCAGATGCTTTTAAGTTTTCTTGACTTCCATTACAATCACGGTATTTTGGATGTCAGGAACCAGCATCAGATTTGCAGGAAAAGTAAGAGGTTGCATGAGGAGTAAAACTCAACTCTAATACTTGTGTGTAGTGTGTATTAGGTATTGTGTAGTGTGCAGTGTGTAGTGTGTATTGGGTATTGTGTAGTGTGTATTGGGTATTGTGTAGTGTGCAGGCTGCATGCTGCAGTGTGTAGTAGTGTGCAGTGGTGTGTAGTGTGTAGTGTGCAGTGGTGTGCGGTGTGTAGTGTGTAGTGTGCGGTGTGTAGTGTAGTGTGCACTGTGTAGTGTGCGGTGTGCAATGTGTTGTGTGTAGTGTGCATTGTGTAGTGTGCTGTGTGCAGTGTGTAGTGTGCAGTGTGTAGTGTGCGGTGTGCAATGTGTTGTGTGTAGTGTGCATTGTGTAGTGTGCTGTGTGTAGTGTGCAGTGTGTAGTGTGCAGTGTAGTGTGTAGTGTAGTGTGTAGTGTAGTGTACAGTGTGTTGTGTGTAGTGTGTAGTGTAGTGTACAGTGTGTTGTGTGTAGTGTGCAGTGTAGTGTGTAGTGTAGTGTAGTGTAGTGTGTAGTGTAGTGTGTAGTGTAGTGTGTAGTGTAGTGTGTAGTGTGTAGTGTAGTGTAGTGTAGTGTAGTGTAGTGTGTAGTGTAGTGTGTAGTGTAGTGTGTAGTGTGTAGTGTAGTGTGTAGTGTGCAGACTCTTGGCTCAGCTCGACTGCAGATGGCCTGGACTGAAGCTCAGCACTGGATCTGATTAAAGCCTTTGAGAAGAGACAGGCATTGATCATGTTGAGCTGCATCCGAGAATACCAATTACACCCTTTGAACTGCCTTTAAATTATATCAGCATCCAATAATTACGCATCCATGAATAGTCATCATCGGAAACACGTCCTGTTCTCTTCTCACGGCTCCAAAGCTGCATAATCTGTGTTCGCTGGAGACTCGCCGCCACTGACACGGCAGAACAATGTTATTTTTACAGTATTAATTTACATTTTTTACTTTATTATTATTATTATTTTATTCATATTGCAATATTATTTCAAAGAAAAATTTAGCTTCCACAAAACATACCTGTTAATATGGTCAATTTTACAATATTATTGTAAAATGTTTTTTTATTATTATGGTTTTTGTATTCTTTTATTCTTTTATTTTTGGGGTATTTATTAGTATTAAAATTTTTTTTTTTTACAAGATTATATATATATATATACACTCACCGGCCACTTTATTAGGTACCCCATGCTAGTAACGGGTTGGACCCCCTTTTGCCTTCAGAACTGCCTCAATTCTTCGTGGCATAGATTCAACAAGGTGCTGGAAGCATTCCTCAGGGAGTTTGGTCCATATTGACATGATGGCATCACACAGTTGCCGCAGATTTGTCGGCTGCACATCCATGATGCGAATCTCCCGTTCCACCACATCCCAAAGATGCTCTATTGGATTGAGATCTGGTGACTGTGGAGGCCATTTGAGTACAGCGAAGTCATTGTCATGTTCAAGAAACCAGTCTGAGATGATTCCAGCTTTATGACATGGCGCATTATCCTGCTGAAAGTAGCCATCAGAAGTTGGGTACATTGTGGTCATAAAGGGATGGACATGGTCAGCAACAATACTCAGGTAGGCTGTGGCGTTGCAACGATGCTCAATTGGAACCAAGGGGCCCAAAGAGTGCCAAGAAAATATTCCCCACACCATGACACCACCACCACCAGCCTGAACCGTTGATACAAGGCAGGATGGATCCATGCTTTCATGTTGTAGACGCCAAATTCTGACCTTACCATCCGAATGTCGCAGCAGAAATCGAGACTCATCAGACCAGGCAACGTTTTTCCAATCTTCTATTGTCCAATTTCGATGAGCTTGTGCAAATTGTAGCCTCAGTTTCCTGTTCTTAGCTGAAAGGAGTGGCACCCGGTGTGGTCTTCTGCTGCTGTAGCCCATCTGCCTCAAAGTTCGACGTACTGTGCGTTCAGAGATGCTCTTCTGCCCACCTTGGTTGTAACGGGTGGTTATTTGAGTCACTGTTGCCCTTCTATCAGCTCGAACCAGTCTGGCCATTCTCCTCTGACCTCTGGCATCAACAAGGCATTTCCGCCCACAGAACTGCCGCTCACTGGATGTTTTTTCTTTTTCGGACCATTCTCTGTAAACCCTAGAGATGGTTGTGCGTGAAAATCCCAGTAGATTAGCAGTTTCTGAAATACTCAGACCAGCCCTTCTGGCACCAACAATCATGCCACGTTCAAAGTCACTCAAATCACCTTTCTTCCCCATACTGATGCTCGGTTTGAACTGCAGGAGATTGTCTTGACCATGTCTACATGCCTAAATGCACTGAGTTGCCGCCATGTGATTGGCTGCTTAGAAATTAAGTGTTAAGGAGCAGTTGGACAGGTGTACCTAATAAAGTGGCCGGTGAGTGTATATATCTCATGTAAAATTAGGAAAATATGAATGTATATTAATATGTTAATATGAATCTGTCCAGCTGTGGTAAACCAGTGGCCATGACTGGGAGAGTCTGTAAGATCTCAGTGCATGTCAGAGCTTCAGTGTCGTGAAATCAACAATATTACTGAATATTAACTACTTTTAAAAGATTTTAACTTCTCTAATGCAACTGCTCGCAATTGAAAAGAGTGTTTACTTTACGACACCAGAAACCATGTGTACAAATCCACAGAAACAAGCAGCCAGTTCTTCCCGTTAGCCCAGAGTCCCCTATGGAGAGAGCATGGATGGTGCTCAGGGCAGGACTGTTTCTGCTGAGCGTCTCACTCCTCACGCTCTGCACTCCATAACTTTGAAGTCTTTGTTTCGGGACGAAAAGCACATGAATATTTTGGCACGCGCCCGAGGCCAAGATTTCTGAGCAGGACTGGAATGAAAGCCTTGGAAAACAGCACCAGTTTAACTGTGTTTACCCAAGTCTCTCTCTCTCCCCCTCTCTCTCTCTCTCTCTCTCTCTCCCTCTCTCTCTCTCCCTCTCTCTCTCTCTCTCTCTCCCTCTCCCTCTCTCTCTCTCTCCCTCTCTCCCTCTCTCTCCCTCTCTCTCTCCCTCTCTCTCTCTCTCTCCCTCTCTCTCTCTCTCTCTCTCTCTCTCCCTCTCTCTCTCTCTCTCTCTCTCTCTCTCCCTCTCTCTCCCTCTCTCTTTCTCTCTCTCTCTCTGTTTTCTCCCCCTCCGGCTCGCCTCAGGAAATACTGAAATGATGAAAGGCGTTTGCGTCTTCTCTCTCTCTCTCCTCACATTCATTATGACCCTGTTCACATTTCCTGTTTACACGCCCGAGGGCAGCAGACGAGCCTCTGATGATGAAGATGATGAAGAGGATGATGATGCAATCCCGCCTCACTCTCGCTGGGCCTAGTGTTGCACGTGTTCAGCCGCTGGCCTTCTGACATCAACGGCTCATTCAATGCAAAACTTCATGGATAATAATAAAACATTTTAAAATCTAATAATATTTCTTTCACTGTTTGTAATGTATTTTTGATCAAATAAATGAGCAGAAGAGACTTATTTCAAAAACATTTCAAACTTGTGCTGATGCCAAACTCTTGAACTCTAGTGATTCTAACATTCATTTGAAAGATATCAGTCATTTGCATTCATGCATTTGCAGCGTGAGTTATTTCAGTTAATGTAAATTTTTTGTTGATTTACACAAATATTTTGGTAACACTTTATTTTACAGTGTCCTTGTTACATATATTTGTTAACTATATATAGTTCAGTTAACTATAATAACCCAGATAAACATTATTTTCCCTCAAATATATTGCAAGCACCACAGTTGTTTTTGATTTTTGCCTACTGCAACCTAATAAAATGCATCAATGAGTCAAAGTTCACACAAAACAAGATAAGAAAACCAGTTCAGTGAACATTGACAGACACAGGCATGTAAAACAAAGTAAATGATCTCTGTTGATAATAGTACACCTCTAATACAAACACTAGAGATTTGCATTGCGGTCTCGTTTCCTTGTACGTCACTCGGCTCAGAAGCGTCTGACTGTGAACGCAGCACACACACACTGACACAGCACTTTCATGTGTTCATAAACAAATGCATCCTTCTCGAAGTGTTTCGCTCGGGTCACAAAAGGTCTCCATGCACATGAGAACTGGCAGGCATCTGGACGCGGCGGCTTTTCTCATCTTCTATTAAAATAAGCTGAAGCCTGTTTTGTTTATCGCACACACAGATGGTACACTGATTTAATTACACTTCAGTCCTGTCACACACAGACACGAGAGCTGCACCGGACCACGCTAAAAATAAACTCATCTGAGAGCAGGGGTTAGGGTTCGGTGAGTTTCTCTGTTTGTCCGCTCCAGCTGTCCTCCTACAGCAACTCGGCTTTTTGTTTGTTTTTATAGCTGACCTGAAATGTGAACACCGCAGCGTACAGCTGCTCTAAAAATACAAGTCGTCCATCTTAAAATATCACCCCGGGCCCCGGTTTCACCCCTCCAGGGCCTCAGGGTGGGGAGAAGGACAATTGAGACGATTCCCTGCAGCCAAACAGAGTTCAAGAGACATGCCTGGAAACTTCCACTCAACTAAAACTAACTACAGGGTCATCGTCCTCAACTAAAACTAACTACAGGGTCATCGTCCTCAACTAAAACTAACTACAGGGTCATCGTCCTCAACTAAAACTAACTACAGGGTCATCGTCCTCAACTAAAACTAACTATAGGGTCATCGTCCTCAACTAAAACTAACTACAGGGTCATCGTCCTCAACTAAAACTAACTACAGGGTCATCGTCCTCAACTAAAACTAACTACAGGGTCATCGTCCTCAACTAAAACTAACTACAGGGTCATCGTCCTCAACTAAAACTCAACTAAAACTCAACTAAAACTCAACTAAAACTAACTACAGGGTCATCGTCCTCAACTAAAACTAACTACAGGGTCATCGTCCTCAACTAAAACTAACTACAGGGTCATCGTCCTCAACTAAAACTAACTACAGGATCATCGTCCTCAACTAAAACTAACTACAGGGTCATCGTCCTCAACTAAAACTCAACTAAAACTAACTACAGGGTCATCGTCCTCAACTAAAACTAACTACAGGGTCATCGTCCTCAACTAAAACTAACTACAGGGTCATCGTCCTCAACTAAAACTCAACTAAAACTCAACTAAAACTAACTACAGGGTCATCGTCCTCAACTAAAACTAACTACAGGGTCATCGTCCTCAACTAAAACTAACTACAGGATCATCGTCCTCAACTAAAACTAACTACAGGGTCATCGTCCTCAACTAAAACTCAACTAAAACTAACTACAGGATCATCGTCCTCAACTAAAACTAACTACAGGATCATCGTCCTCAACTAAAACTAACTACAGGGTCATCGTCCTCAACTAAAACTCAACTAAAACTAACTACAGGATCATCGTCCTCAACTAAAACTAACTACAGGATCATCGTCCTCAACTAAAACTAACTACAGGGTCATCGTCCTCAACTAAAACTCAACTAAAACTAACTACAGGGTCATCGTCCTCAACTAAAACTAACTACAGGGTCATCGTCCTCAACTAAAACTCAACTAAAACTAACTACAGGATCATCGTCCTCAACTAAAACTAACTACAGGATCATCGTCCTCAACTAAAACTAACTACAGGGTCATCGTCCTCAACTAAAACTCAACTAAAACTAACTACAGGGTCATCGTCCTCAACTAAAACTAACTACAGGGTCATCGTCCTCAACTAAAACTCAACTAAAACTAACTACAGGATCATCGTCCTCAACTAAAACTAACTACAGGATCATCGTCCTCAACTAAAACTAACTACAGGGTCATCGTCCTCAACTAAAACTAACTACAGGATCATCGTCCTCAACTAAAACTAACTACAGGGTCATCGTCCTCAACTAAAACTCAACTAAAACTAACTACAGGATCATCGTCCTCAACTAAAACTAACTACAGGATCATCGTCCTCAACTAAAACTAACTACAGGGTCATCGTCCTCAACTAAAACTCAACTAAAACTAACTACAGGGTCATCGTCCTCAACTAAAACTAACTACAGGGTCATCGTCCTCAACTAAAACTCAACTAAAACTAACTAAACTACAGGAGTGGTTTTTTCTTAATATACAGTTCTCCTGTTGCTCTGTTTACTATTTGTCAAGTAGGTAGGGCTATTTTCGATTCTTTGCTTATTTTTTATGTTTACCTTGACTAAATATCTGTATTTGAATTAAACGCGATCCTATTTTGAATAACTGCCGTGCGTCTTAAGGGTTATAATCTGTATTTTATTGAAGCACTTAAGTAAGCGCTGTTCAACAGCTAGTTTCGATTCCGCCCATTCTCGGGATATTTGCTTTTGCTGTGCTAATTGCAAGGGCGGCCACAGCTGTCCTCACTCAGGGCGATTGGAAGCATTATATCTATGTAGTGTGTGCGCTGTCGCGGAAGCGTCAGCGGAAGCATTCAGCTCTCGGTTTCAGCCTCCTCGTGTGAAGACCGACTCGGGTAAAGACCTGCGACTCTTCCTGCGCGACTCCACCGAGCAAGGACACCTGCAAGGCACTTAAGTATCTTCTTCACCCTTTCCTTTCCTACCTTATCTTATTTCCCATTATCATTATGTGCTTTCAATACATTCCTGTTGTCTATCGACAACGCTCTCTCACCACGCACAGAAGGCAACGCAATACTGCTAATCTGCGCCCTTTTCTCTCATCCTCACACTCACCTCTCTCTCTTTCTATGGGTCTATGGAATTGTCAATCAGCAGTCAATAAAGCTGACTTCATTCCAGCCTTTGCATCTCACTCTAATATTAATATCTTGGGCTTGACTGAGACCTGGATCCGTCCAGAAGACTCAGCAACCCCTGCTGCTCTCTCTAACAACTTCTCTTTCTCTCACACCCCTCGCCAGTCGGGGAGGGGTGGGGGTACTGGTCTTCTCATTTCTAACAATTGGAAATATTCAACTCTCTCTTCTCTATGCAATAACAACTCATTTGAATATCATGCTATTACACTTACACCTCCCACTAAGATCCATATTGTAGTTATTTATCGCCCCCCAGGTCCACTGGGAAGCTTTGTAGAGGAGCTGGATGTGCTGCTGTCCTCTTTCCCTGAGGATGGCACCCCACTCGTAGTCTTTGGTGATTTCAACATTCATCTAGCAAAGCCGTATGCAACAGACTTCATCTCTCTCCTAGCCGCCTTCGATCTCAAACGGCTCATCACCACCGGTACTCACAAGTCAGGCAACCAACTGGACCTGGTTTACACACGCAACTGTATCACAGACAACATTTTGGTGAAACCTCTCCAAGTTTCAGATCATTTTCTCATTACTTTCAATCTACAACTCACTACCCATGCTCCACCAACCTCCCCACCATTTACTTTCAGACGAAACCTGCGCTCACTTTCTCCATCCCATCTTTCCTCTGCTGTGTCATCTTCTCTTCCCTCACCCTCGCATTTCTCATCTCTGGAGGTGAATACTGCAACAGATACTTTATGCTCCATCCTAACCTCTTCTTTAGACAATATCTGTCCTCTCTCCTCTAGGCCAGCACGTGCCACTCCCTCTAACCCCTGGCTATCTGAGGTTCTTCGTGAACACCGGACCAAGCTCAGGGCAGCAGAGAGGAAATGGCGCAAATCAAAAGACACATCTGACCTCAGTAGGTATCAATCTCTGCTCTCTTCCTTTTCTGTTGATGTTCATGCTGCGAAATCTTCATATTTCCACAACAAGATCAACAGTGCCTCTAACACACGAACACTGTTCAAGACATTCAACTCTCTCCTCTGTCCACCTCCACCACCACCCACCTCCTCGCTAACTGCTGATGATTTTGCCAACTTCTTCACTAACAAAACTACAACTATCAGCAGTCAGTTCTCAGATTCACACACACAGGAACTAACCTCTCCCACAGCCAATATCCTTCTCTCCTCCTTCGCTCCACTAACCGAGGAAGAAGTATCTAAACTACTTCTCTCCAGTCATCCTACCACCTGCTCTCTAGATCCCATCCCCTCACACCTTCTACAAGCCATCTCTCCCACACTTCTACCAGCTCTCACTCACATTATCAACTCATCCCTCCACACTGGCATTTTCCCTACAGCATTTAAGCAGGCTCGGGTAACTCCTCTGCTTAAAAAACCAACGTTAAACACATCACTTCTAGAGAATTACAGACCTGTCTCTCTCCTACCATTCATTGCGAAAACACTGGAACGAGTTGCTTTTAACCAAGTATCATCCTTCCTGTCTCTGAACAACCAGCTGGATGTCAACCAATCTGGCTTCAAGAAAGGGCATTCAACCGAGACTGCATTGCTGTCGGTCACGGAAGCCCTGCGGATCGCAAAAGCTGCTTCCAAATCATCAGTTCTCATTCTCCTGGACCTGTCTGCGGCCTTCGACACTGTGAATCATCAGATCCTCTTGTCCGCCCTCTCATCACTGGGCATCACTGGAACCTCCCTCAACTGGTTCGAGTCCTATCTCACAGGTAGGTCCTTCAGGGTCACATGGAGAGGCGAGGTATCCAAAGCACATCAACTGACCACAGGAGTTCCTCAGGGTTCAGTTCTTGGACCGCTCCTCTTCTCCATTTACACCACATCACTGGGGCCCATCATACAGGCACATGGTTTCTCTTATCATTGCTATGCTGATGACACCCAGCTCTACCTCTCATTTCAACCAGATGATCCCACAGTAGCTGCACGGATCTCAAGCTGTCTGGCGGACATCTCGGCATGGATGAAGGAACATCACCTGCAGCTCAACCTGGCAAAGACTGAGCTTCTCATCCTCCCTGCCAATCCGTCTCTACAGCACGACCTCACTATCCAGCTAGATTCTTCCTCAATCACCCCATCAAGATCGGTCAGAAATCTTGGAGTAATCTTTGATGACCAGCTGACCTTCACAGACCACATTACAAAGACAGCTCGATCATGCAGGTTTGCTATGCACAACATCAGGAAGATCAGGCCTTTCCTAACTGAGCATGCAACACAACTCCTCGTCCAGGCCCTGGTCATTTCTAGGCTTGATTACTGCAATGCTCTTCTGGCTGGACTTCCATCATGTGCAACTAAACCTCTACAAATGATCCAGAATGCTGCAGCCCGTCTTGTCTTCAACGAGCCCAAAAGGGCCCACGTCACTCCTCTGTTCATCTCTCTGCACTGGCTACCACTCGCTGCTCGCATCAAGTTCAAGGTGTTGACGCTTGCTTACAGATTGACCACTGGTTCAGCTCCCTCCTACTTCCACTCACTACTTCAAGTCTACATCCCTACCAGAAGCCTACAATCGGTCAATGAGCGGCGGCTTGTGGTACCGCCACAGCGGGGCACAAAATCACTCTCCAGAACATTCTCATTCATGGTTCCATGCTGGTGGAATGATCTCCCCACCCTCATCCAGAATGCAGAATCCTTGACAGCATTCAAAAGACAACTGAAAACTCATCTCTTCCGGGAGCACTTAACATAAAAAAAAAATAAAAATAAAAAAAAATTAAAAAAAATCCTTCCCTTTTCCTTTAAATCCTCGCTTGCCTGGCTCATGCTACTCTGAGCTATGTCTGAACTTTGTATTTTGAGCACTTCTTGCGTTGTTTCTGCCTCTTCACGATGACTCGCTTGGTTTAGTCCTCAGTTGTAAGTCGCTTTGGATAAAAGCGTCTGCTAAATGACTAAATGACTAAATAAATGAACTACAGGGTCATCGTCCTCAACTAAAACTAACTACAGGGTCATCGTCCTCAACTAAAACTAACTACAGGGTCATCGTCCTCAACTAAAACTAACTACAGGGTCATCGTCCTCAACTAAAACTCAACTAAAACTAACTACAGGGTCATCGTCCTCAACTAAAACTAACTACAGGGTCATCGTCCTCAACTAAAACTCAACTAAAACTAACTACAGGGTCATCGTCCTCAACTAAAACTAACTACAGGGTCATCGTCCTCAACTAAAACTAACTACAGGGTCATCGTCCTCAACTAAAACTAACTACAGGGTCATCGTCCTCAACTAAAACTAACTACAGGGTCATCGTCCTCAACTAAAACTAACTACAGGGTCATCGTCCTCAACTAAAACTAACTACAGGGTCATCGTCCTCAACTAAACTTTGAGAAAACCTTCTTTTCAAAGAATATAAAGATTATTGCAGAATTTTACGATTATTTTTTTAAAGATTATTGCAGAATATAAAATAAGAAAACTTTTTCCAGAAAGGTCACGTTGGCAAGTTGTTTCGAACTCTCGGAAACAATCTCCAAACTCCATCGCTTTGGCCTTATTTTCTTCTAAATGATGTCACACCAGTTCATTCTTCTTTCTCACTTGAAGTATATCAGGGCCTTTAGAAACTCACACACCTCGTGTAACGACTAGTTCTTCCTAACAAGAGCTCATTTTAGAAGGAAGCTTGTAGTCATGACGTTGTGTCCCTCTGGGCTGATATGATCCAGTAGTGTGAAACCTTCATCAGACGGTCTGTGATCAGACGAGCGTCTTCTTCCCCGCTCCCTCTCCTCTGTGGAGTCGTGCGCATGAATAATCGTGACGTTGACACTGACACATGTTTTTTTTATTTATACTAAGCGCTGCTGCAGACATTTGCATATGAAAGAGCCTTTGATGTCTTTATCTGAAACACGTGGCGCTTTGAAGCCTCTGACTCCTACGATATGAATATACAATACCGCCGTGTTCAGATTTGAGGGCCGGAATGAGGAAAAGCTGGATTTAAACGGATCCTTCGTCACACACCTTTCCCTGTAATCTGTGCACTAATGTCCACTAACTCTAAAGTTAATCACTTTTCTAATTAACAAATCAATTAACGGCCTTCCATCTGATTGGAATGAACACTTCTGAGCCGATTCAGATCTTATTGAATATATTTTCCTTATCTAATATTTTACACTTGTGTTCTGTCATGCTCAAGCCAACTCATGTGAGGCGTGTTTGTGTTCGCTGGGATTGTGGGATTCGTGAACCGTGATCTGAATGTTTCCTCTCCTGACGGCCAATCAGAGCGTCGCACGGAAGGAGGAATACCGTTGCCAAGACAACAGCATCCAACCTGCCAAACATTTGAGGAAGAGTTTCTTTACACACGGAATAAACATGTCATGTTTCTGTAGCATGAAACGAGCTGTTGACTGTCCATACATTCAGTGTCAGAGATAAAAAATAAACAATGCACAGTATTACGCAACATCATGACACTACATTTGTATTTCCTAAAGGCACTGGAGCATTATAAAAGCTGTAGATATTGATATTAATATGCCATGTAGATCTACAAATATCTAATCACAATTCAGTATTCAAATATTATGATGACGTCATGCAGGGCTCGACATAAGCAATGGCCCGATGGCCCGGGGGCGAATTTTTTTTTTGCAGGGTGGTAGGGGAAGACTCATTAATATTCATTCCCTGATTGGTCTTAACCCCAGTGACGGGTAGGTTTAGGGCGGGGTTAGGGGTAGGTCATAGGCCATCAGACCAATCAGGGATGAGTTCCCCAATGAATATTAATGAGTCTTCCCCTACCACCCTGCAAAAAAAAAATTCGCGGCCCGGGGCCAGTAAAAGAGTATGTCGGGCTAGTTGATTGGCCAGTCACTGGCCCGTGCGGGCCAGTGAATGGCCATCAGCAAAACAAACAGCAAACGTCATACACAGTGGCACGAAGAGTGTCAATGTTACTTCAGGTTATTTTATAATAATATATAGGCTACTGCAATAACCATTCAGTTACAATGACAATTTGGTTATTTTTGCATGTCTCCAGGGGCTCTCTCTTAATTCCTGTACTCCCTTTCCTGTAATGATTAATGTATACAATAAATACAGTTTAATGGAAAAGTGTTTTTCCTTAAATTTTTTTCTGGGCCAGTAAAAATATAGAAGGGCCAGCAAAACTCTGATCTACTGGCCCCCGGGGCCAGTGGGGATTTTTGTTTTATGTTGAGCCCTGCGTCATTGCTTCAGGTTCGATTTCAAATGTTCTATCAACATTTCACGAGTTCACACTTACAAATCAGTTGGATAGATTAAATTAGTAAACGTATTTGGCGTGCTGTCCGGGGAGAGGGCTCTTATCTTGGTAATTGGCCCGAATGCAGAGTATTCCCCCCCGGTTTAGGAAGTGACCTGGTGAGTGTGAGGAGGCGGGGTGGTGGAGGGATTCTGAAGACTGTAGAACATCCTTAGGTGAGTTTGACTGTGCTTATATATGGTTTGCCTTCGTGCTGATTGGGTAGATATGTTGATTACTGATTGTAGACATCTGGTGATACTAGAGAATTTGAGATTACTGATTGTAGACAGCAGGTACGTGGCACTAGAGTAGCTCATTTGACGTGTTCCTCCCGAACTACGTTAATAAAACATAATTCGTCAAACATATCTTACATTTCTTTAATCTTAAGCGTTACGTAAGTTAACAAAAATAAGATTTCACAACTAAGACTGAAATTGC
>JAULUF010000093.1:542500-557500 GCA_031834385.1 Semotilus atromaculatus
TATTTCATGTCTCGCGGTCTTGGTGTTTTTTTGGGGGGGGGGGGTTTTTGTTGTTTTTTTACAATTAAAACTAAAAGTGTGTTGTAACGCAAGTGTTACTGAACATGTACCGAGTAAAATATTACTGAAAATTGATTAGTAATGCCTTACACTACTGCGTTACAGCAAAAAGTAATATGTTATTGTAATGCATTACTTTTGTAACGCGTTACTCCCAACACTGCTCTCCTCATCCTGCTTCCCTTGAGTTTCCTCATGCAGATTCAGAGTCAACCGATACTCTCACACACACTGACCCCGCCTCCTCAGACCCCGCCCCTATGGCCCCGCCTCCTCGGACCCCGCCCCTCAGGCCCCGCCTCCTCTGACTCCACCCCTATGGCCCCGCCTCCTCAGGCCCCGCCTCCTCGGACTCCGCCCCTATTGTCCCGCCTCCTCGGACTCCGCCCCTCGTGCCCCGCCCCTCTGGCCCCCCTCGTCCGACCCCAAGAAAGCCAGTGAGAGTGTGTGTGTGTGTGTGTGTGTGTGTGTGTGTGTGTGTGTGTGTGTGTGTGTGTGTGTGTTGTGTGTGTGTGAAAATCTAGTCTCATAGATTTGTTTTCCAGACCTAAAGTATGCGACCTTCCCACAAAAATCTTTTCCACACTTTAATGGCACCTCACACAAAAAATGTAGAGTTTGTGAGCGTCACACATTTTTACATCAACAAAAGGCACAATATTCCTTTCAAAGAATACCATGATTTACTGTGTCTGAGTGGCACTGGTAGATCCGCTCCTGAACTCCCGGTTGTCCTTGACCTCCAGTTTCTGCTCAGTGTTGCGACACTCGTCACTCCACACACACACACACACACACACACACACACACACACACACACAGTGCAAAGGTCACGTGTGGAATCACTGAGCTCTGGCTTCCAGAGAAGTGTTGTGTTGATGAATGTTTGAGCGGGTCACAGATAGCAGTGTGCGAGGGGTTAATGATTCACTACGGTAAAACACTGAGCGCTCGACCAATGAATGAGAGAGAGGAATTACTCGAATGACTCAATAGCTAACAATGAGATTAAATGGAGAGCAATACATCAGATTTTCAGATGAATCAGAAAACTCTAACTTTTAATTTTATCAGAATTTCATCACTTTTTGTCCATAAAAATATCAGAATCTGCAGCAAATTGTTTCAAATATTATACAAAACATAAAACACATATGTATTTTATATATATGGCTTTGTAAATTGATTAAATTGGGTTGTATTAAATTAAAAAATACTAAACAAATCACATGAAATCAAGGTGTATAGTTTCTTTATTAAGTATAGTTTTATTAAAGTAAAATTCTTGAAATCACACAAATGATTGTGGTTAATAGGTTTATTATATTGTGATTCCTGGCTTCTGTAAAACTAGCATGAAACATGAGAATGCGCTGATGTGTCAATCAACAGTGTGTGATTTAATGTGCGGATCAAAGATTATATAATCGACGACTTCCTTACAGTGTAAAACCGCTGGATATCAACAATCCTCTCAGAGAAAACACTGTGTGACTCATCTTATGTGTTTACTGTAAAACCACTACATGTGTTGGACAACTCACTGTGTGTGTGTGAGTGTGTGAGTGTGTGTGTGTGTGTGTGTTTCCAGAGAATTCAAAAGAATAAAGTGGTCGGACAGGGAGTCCACTAACACACCGTCCAGAACGCACTCACTCACACACGCGCACACACACACGCGCACACACACACACACACACACACACACACACACACACACACACACACAGTACCCTGGGTGCCCTTGGCCAGACTGATAAGCTGCTGTAATATGATTACAGATCCTGCATTGAGCAACTCATGACTCAACCTCTGATTACAGCTGCAGAGTTAACAGGTGTGTGTGTGTGTGTGTGTGTGAGTGTGTGTGTGAGTGTGTGTGTGTGCATTAGTAGACCAGAAAATTCCACAGTAACTTACATTAACAAAATAACATCGCAACTACAGTTATTGTTGCCAAAATCTGTTTGTTTACTGGTATGTCTTCAATGAGCATCTGTGTTTTATAATCTGAGGATTTATTCCTGTCTGGATGTGTGTTTGAGGTTTGATCTTTATGAGCAACAGTAAAAGTGATGCCTGTCTTAGCAAACACACTAATTAACCTAGAAAAACCACGTTTCCAAATGAATCATGGGGTAACCCTTAAAAAGAGTGTGTGTGAGTGTTTGTGAATGAGTGTGAGAGAGTGTGTGTGTGAGTGTGTTTGTTTGTTTGTTTGTGTGTGTGTGTGTGAGAGAGAGAGAGAGAGAGAGAGAGAGAGAGAGAGAGAGTCTGTCTGGACATTACATAAGCTGTTATTATGTGCCATTCCTGCTCTGTGCTTCGGTTACATCACAGTGAACTCTGTCGTGTGGAGCTGATGTTATTTCTGGACGCCACGTGAACATTTACCTGAACACTGAACATCATTCTGCCGAGGAGAGGGAGAGCGAGGGAAGTGGGAGAGTAAACAAGAACAGAGCCATCAGAGGAGTCTCAGCGGACTCACACCACTGTACTGGAGCCGTTTAAACATCGCGTCGTCATGACGTCACTCTTCATCTGCTTCGCGTTAAACCTTCGGGCTCCGAAAGAAAAAAAGAAAAAAGAAAAAAAAACCTTTGGCCTCCGGAACTGAATCAGGAAACTGAATTATACTGTACAACCGCAGACTGAGAGCCAGCAAACTCTCAGGGGCTTCATAATGATTTAAAACATTACAATTAATAACATTATTTCTTATTTTAATTCACACCCTCAAGAACTGTTTTTTCCCCCACAGAGGCTCGGAAAATTTCACCAAGGCTGCATTTATTTGATAAAAAATTGTGTAAAAACACATATTAGTTATATATGAAGCAGCACAAACTGTTTTCAACACTGATAATAATCATAAATGTTCAATTCTTGAGCATCAAATCATCATATTATCCTGATTTCTGAAGGATCATGTGACACTGAAGACTGGAGTAATGATGCTTAACATTCAGCTTTGATCACAGCAGAGAGAGAGTGAGCGAGAGAGAGCGAGAGGTAGAGAGAAATAGAGAGCGCGAGAGAGCGAGAGGTAGAGAGAGAGAGCGAGAGGTAGAGAGAGAGAGTGAGCGAGAGAGCGAGAGACAGCGAGAGGTAGAGAGAAATAGGCTCTGCGAGAGAGCGAGAGGTAGAGAGAGAGAGCGAGAGGTAGAGAGAGAGAGTGAGCGAGAGAGAGAGAGAGAGCGAGAGAGAGTGAGAGAGAAAGAGTGAGCGAGAGAGAGAGAGAGAGTGAGCGAGTGAGAGAGAGAGAGAGTGAGAGAGAGAGAGAGAGTGAGAGAGAGAGTGAGCGAGTGAGAGTGAGCGAGTGAGAGTGAGAGAGAGAGAGAGTGAGAGAGAAAGAGTGAGCGAGAGAGAGAGGTAGTTTGGCACTCATCCAGAGCAGCCATAATGCAGAGACAGAAATGAGGCTCTTGGCGGGACACCAGGTCTCCGAGAACAAAGATGTGTGTGCTTCTAACGGGGCCGCTGGCAGCGAGTGCGCTTTCCCAGCAACCCTTGCCTTGGAAGCACGCCACTCCCGTTTCCAAGCCTGCAAAGAGGATTATGGCGAGAGCGAGAGGAGCGAAAGAGAGACAGACCGGCATGAAAACAGAAACCATGATTCAATCTCCAGCTACACTTTCCCCAAAAATGTGCCTCTATAAGTCCAAGGAAGTTCAGCACACTGATGTTTATGAGTTATTGTTTAAAGGTGACATATTATCCATCTTTTCACCAGATGTAATATAAATCTATGGCGTCACCAGAATGTGTGTGTGAAATCTCAGCTCTAAATACCGGATTATTTATTATAGTTTGTTGAATTTGCCCCTTTTTGTGTGTGAGCAGAAACACGCCGTTTTTGTGTTTGTCCCTTTAAATGCAAATGAGCTTTAGCTCCGCCTCCGTCCAGAAGAGGGTGGAGTCTTCACACGTCCAGAAGAGGGCGGAGTCTTCACACGTCCAGAAGAGGGCGGAGTCTTCACACGTCCAGAAGAGGGTGGAGTCTTCACTCATCCAGAATCCCAGTATAACCAGTAGCGAGTGCAGCCTTACGGAGAGACTCAGAGTTTCACTGACACACGTTTCTGAATGTTAGTGGAGACATTTATGTAGTTGTCTTCATTTATCTCATCCTCATGTGTAACTTCTACACAGTTCGTGAGGTGTTAATAAGAGCGCTGACATGTTCTGGTCAGTAGTGTTCAGTGCTCGTCTGTGCTCGACCACAGGACCGGTTCAGGCTCTGCTGGATCTCCTGGTAGAACTGGGCTCTGGTGGCGCTGGTGTGTGTAAACGTGCAGATTAAGGGCCGTAATATTATAATAAGATCCTATACGTCAGAACGAGAGCGAACTCTGATTTTTAGACACGCTCTCAGAGAAAGGCTGACCAGAACACAGTCACTGGGATTCCCTGTTCATGTCTTCTGTGTCGGATTATAGCTCTCTCACGGAGAGAGGATCTTCATGATGAGCCCCTTCAACATTATAACTGGACACAAATGTGTGGCCTTTGCGTCGGCCGGTTGTATATCTTCCCTCCAGTGTTTCTGTGCTGATTACTCTGAGAGAAATATTTACTTCTGTCCGCCTTTCCCAGCGCTCCATCAAGGCGATGTGGAGATTTACTGCGTGCGCACTCAGCAGGGAATCCAGTGCATGCTTTTCAATCACATTAAATCAAAGGCTTTCCAGCACTGAGCGAGTAAACACATCAGACGAGAGCCAGACGCTGATCTCCTGTCGACGGCCTCAGTATTTCACTATGCAGAAGGTTGACATGAAAAGGGAATGTGACCAAAACATTGTAAACAGGAAGTGGTTTGTCACAGGCTAACCAGATAAGGCCGTGGTTTCCATAGTTACACCTTCCTGTGTGGCGAGCCAACCAATCAGAGACGAGACTCTCTGGACAAGAGGTAATGCTCACAACATTAGCAGAACATGCAATTACATCACTGATTAGACACATTCAATGCACAGCTCCAAAAGCTTGGTGCAAAGTGGAGAAAACACATCAGAGTTAATAGAATTGCTCGACTGGATTAAGTTATTCGCATTAAGGCTATTTGTGTAATTCGCAATTCTGCACGCAGCAAGCACCTTTCCTGTCGGCGAGAGGATTAAATTGAGAATGCTTAATTGGAAAATGTGCTGTTTAAATATTAAATGGCTTTAACACATCAAAGCGTGCCATACAAAGCTTTTTGTTTAATTATTGAAGTGTGGCAGTGTGTGTAAGTAAAGAGGATCTGCCAGCGTTCACATCGCATCAGCAGAATAATCCCCAACTCTACACTACATGCCTTACACCCTCAAACCTGTCAGATTAACCACAACATGTGTTCCATCAGCTTGTGAACTAGCAAGTCAGAGTTATTATGGCCTTCTACAGTCTCAATGTAGTTTCAGGCTCTACTAGAACTGTAATGTTGATTATTCTCCTCATATTCTCCATTGTTGCGGCTCCTCTCTTCCCAGTCTGTCAGTAATGCTCTGTTTACTTCCTGTCTCTATGAAGCCCCTCCTCCTGAAAAGCACACTGTGCTCTGATTGGTCGACTGGATCAGTGTGCTGTGATTGGTCGAGCGCTTCGAGTGTGTTTGGGAAATGTCCCGCCCCTTTCCATAACCGCCAGTTTAACACACTACTAACTAACTCACCCAGGCCCCGCCCCTTTATTCTGCGTATGAATTATTATAATGAGGAAAATTGTGACGTGTTCGTTCTGGAAGAAACTCAAGATACAATGGAGGCGTTTCAGGAGTTCAGAAACACTGACACTGATATAGAGAAGAACTGGAGCTGTTCATGATCACAGCAACAGCACACACTGATACACACACTGATACACACACTGATACACACACTGATACACAGATGGAGAGGAGGAAAAGTGCAATAGGTGCTCTTTAAACAAATGTTTTTTCTCGGTTCTCAGATGGCTGAGATCACATGACCCGTCTCATTCTCAGAGTCTAACTCAATCTCTCCGATCTGGATCTGTCCGATTCTTCCCATGTGACTCAGATAAGCGACACGCGCTGTCAGAATGTGTGTGTGCAAAGGATCCGTCTGGCCGACAGTTCCAGGAACCCTCAGACGGGTTATTGATGTCTGTGGAACGCGGAATTGGATTTTGCCTGTTTTCCTTTTGCTGAAGCAGAACCTGAGGGAAAAATAGTTTTATGATGATGGTGAATTTTTAGAATTTAAAAATAACAATTTCACTTAACATGCACATCTGGACTCATTTATATAATGGATTCATATAGAATAAAACTAATGTGTGTGTAATGTTTTTTTTTTTTTACTGCAAATGTGGATCATCCAATCAGTTTTATAATATTAGTTGTACTGTTTTGAGTGTTGCATAATTTAAAGTAGTTTTCGCTCTTATGTATTACTTACCATCAATTTGATATGAATAATCTGGGGCCTCATTTATAAAACTGTGCGTAGGATTCTTACTAAAAGTGTACGTGCGACGGAAAGCCAAAAATGGCGTACGCAAAAAAATATTCAGACTTATAAAACCGTTTGTACGCCAGAACCTGCGCAGAATTCACTTTATAAATCCCAGTCAGCGGAAGATTGTGCGCACAAGCGTCTCCACCCCGAAATAACCATATATGGAGATTACAACGCCTAGTTTTACTATACATATCCTCATCTGCATATCATTTACATATGATTATTCATCCACGTGATATGTTTAACGGTACAAGACATTAGGAAAATATAAAATATGGATGTGCCGTCACAATACATTAATAAAAAAACATTTAGTAGCCTAGCCTTGTTTTTGAATACATAAATCAAATAGTGTAAAATACATTTCACAGAAAGTTTTTCTCAATCTTTTCCACTGGCCAAATATTATTTATAATTGATTTATATTTTGAACGGAAACAGATAGACCTTATTGTGCATTATTTGCACGAAACTATTTTCTCAGACAATCTGCTATTATCATGATAAGCAATTATCTCTGTAGTTAAAACATTAAAACACAGCATGCTAGAGGAAACGTGTTCCACAACAAATATGTCTATTTATTGAATAAAAAAAAATGTTGTGAGTTCATGAAATCATTACTTCTCAGTAATGATTTCATGTAGTTTAAGTGTTTAACTCCTTTAATGAGAATTTGGCATATTTAATCTAAATGTTTATATCAGAAGTAAAACATAGTTTAAATAATTATTTCATTTATTTAAACCGTTATTGTGAACATGCAGTGTTTTTATGATTAGGTGATTAGCACTCATAATGAAGATCTGCCGTTAGATAGGCTTTATGCGTTAGTTTCACTAACGGCCCAGCGCGCTCACTGGCACGGACATTTAAGAAGGGATGGAGATTTGCTTCAAGTGACAGGCTTGGTGAGTGAAATCATATTTGTATTATCTTTCTGTATATGTATAATCTTTAGAATTTCTGTCTAAAAGTGACCAAAAGACATAACTCTAGCTCACCATCGGTGTCGCCAATTCCCTTTGTCTCCAGAATGTGCGTACGCACGGCTCAAAGTTTGCTTAAAGGTGCGCACATTCTTGCGTCAAGTTTGTTTTTTATAGATCACAACCTTTGCGTGGAAACTGGCATACGTGCGTTTCCAGCCCCGTTTTGTGCGTACGCACGCTTTATAAATGAGACCCCTGGGGCCTCATTTATAAAACTCTGCGTAGAATCCTTACTAAAAGTGTACGTACGCCGGAAAGCCAAAAATGTCGTACGCAAAAAAATATTCAGACTTATAAAACCGTGCGTACGCCAGAATCTGCGTAGAATTCACTTTATAAATCCCAGTCAGCGTAAGATTGTGCGCCCATGCGTCTCCACCCCGAAATAACCATATATGGAGATTACAACGCCTAGTTTTACTATGCATGTCCTCATCTGCATATCATTTGCATATTATTATTCATCCACGTGACCGGTACCAGACATTAGGAAAATATAAAATACGGATGTCATTAATAAAAATGTTTTTGAATAAATAAATAATTAAAATAGTGTAAAATACATTTCAGAGAAAATTTTTCTCAATCTTTTCCACTGGCCAAACAGTATTTTTAATTGATTTATATTTTTAATGGAAAAAGATAGACTTTGTTGTGCATTATTTGCGCAAAACTATTTTCTCAGACAATCTGCTATTATCATGATAAGCAATTAATCTCTGTAGTTAAAACATTAAAACACAGCATGCCAGAGGAAAAGTGTTGCATTGCATCCACAACAAATATTTCTATTTATTGAATATAAAAATGTTGTAACTTCTCAGTAATGATTTCATGTAGTTTATGAGACTACATTAATGAGAATGGCATATTTATTCTAAATGTTTATATCAGAAGTAAAACATAGTTTAAATCATTCTTTTATTTATTTAAATTATTATTGTGAACATGCACTGTATTTATGATTAGGACGTATAATGAAGATGTATGGTTTTAGATAGGCTGCGTCAGTTTCACTAAACGGCCCAAAGCGCTCGCTGGCGCGGACATTTAAGAAGAGATGGATGTTTGCTTCGGCGCCCTTAGCATTTGCCTATACTGCCTATGCCACGGGCCGGCCCTGCTTCATGTGATATGCTTGGTGAGTGAAATTATGTTTTTCTTTATTTATATAGTATTAATCTTTATTTATATAGTATTTGCACCTGGTTAAGAATGCTGATAATGATAATTCAGGTTGATGCAATTTGATTTATTGGGTGATGTAATAGGTTAATTTAGAAGTTTTTCATTTTAAATAGTTATTGCTATTTGGGCCAGTTGGTGTCGCCAAAACACATACTCTTCTAAAAGAGTGCGTACGCACGGTCAAGAGCATCCTTACGGTGCGCTCTTATTTACGGCAAGTTTATTTTTTATAAATCCCGATATGTGAGTGGAAAAATGCGTACGCATATTTCTATGCCTATTTTATGCGTACGCAACGTTTATACATCAGGCCCCTGATCCTCTGGCTCGCATTCATCAAAGTTCCAAATAAAAAGAGGAATTAAATTAGTATTTAATTTACTGCATTTTTAATTTACTGTAATTTACTTTAATTTAATTTACTTTTAATTTATTGGATTTTTTAAATTCATATATTTTTTTAGGCTATACAAAATAATTATACACAGTACACACATAATTATGTAAACAAACTTTTATTTTGGATGCGTTTGGATTAATCGTGATAAATTGTTGCCCAGCACTAATATATATATATATATATATATATATATATATATATATATACACATATGTATATATATTTAAAATTAAATGCATATGGTAACAAGATTAATTTCACCTAGTAAACTATGTCAGTACTCTATCAAGCCCCATGAAATCCCCAGTAAACCAAAGCCTGCTGTCCGTCTACACGCATATCCCTGTAAAGTAGATTGTGCAATGGATTCCCAGGACTACCGAAATACTATCAGCCGCCCAATCACACTAACGAGGGCTGAGTTTCTCGAGACAAGGCCGTGAGGTGAGGGATGTTCCAATCCTACTTAACCAGCTTAAGAGCCTGGGGGGGGGCTAGAAAACATGTTGGCATGACAACAAGGGAAAGCCTGCATGAGAAAACGCTAGTAAGCAACATGTGCTCTAATCTAACGCGTTAGTCACTGGAGAGGATTACGTCTCAGCAGAAAGTGTTTGTGCTGCACTTTAAAGCCATAACACAGAACAATGTGCTCCATTCTAATGCAGGAGCGGCCAACACAGGCACATTCCCTGGGTCTGCTGACTCCAGCTTTCAGGCGGAACTGAAGCGCGTGTCGTAATGCTGTGAGAAACCACATCACCGACAGGCATGAGTCCGACAAATATTACACGCTCTGAAAAGTGTTGCATCACACAACAGAGAAACATCTCCATGATATGCATTTAAATATCTTAAACCCTTCCTCACCACCTGCTGTAAAATCTGCTGTCAAAACAGAAGAGCAGCCCAGCATCCCTGATCATGTTTCTGGCAGAGCCCGACATGCACTCGCTGTCAGCGTGTTCTCGGCTTGGCCTCGCTCAGCGGAGCGTGTTCGCGGATCTCTGGCCGTCTGCCAGGATAGGGTTGGTTTGTTTTTCCAGGATGGGTGAGGTACATACTAACTCTCTTACTTCCTCATGAGTGCCTGCAAAAACAAGTCCCTCTCCTGAATCGCCTCGCCCGAGAACATCAGATTTGTGCTGGTCGGACAGAAAGACGGACGCTTTTGACATAATTCCACATTTCATTAACAAAAGCACTCTATCTACACTGTAAACATGGCTTGTTGTACTATGTGTTACTACTAGTCTTTTAACTTCATGTGTAATTATTTGTGAAATATGTTTTAACCCTCTGGTGCTCGTCGGTCTTTTACGTTTTATGTTAATTTTTTACTTCATCAGAATGGTACAAAACTTGGTAAAATGTGATTTTGAAAATATATATTTCATATAAAAAATTTAAATTGTATTTTTGTGCATTTTTCATAACAATACACATACAATACTGTTACGTTCATTTTTCTAACTTCAGCAATAATCTGCCAAGTGTCGTCTTTGAAAAGAGATCAAACTTCAGTCTGTCGCTCTAAAGCGTTCTGGATTTACCAGTTTAAGCTGGAAATGTAATTTTCAGGTCTATGCTCAAAAAGCGAATACATGGATTAAAAATACAGCATAAATATAATTTAGTATAAAAAAAATTTCCCCTAAAAATACAAAATATTAAATAAAAAACATTATCAAACTAAAATATAGTACATTCATTTCATTGACAAAAAAAAAAAAAAAAAAAAAAAATCGAAAAGCACCAGAGGGGTTAAACCATTTTTTTTTTCTTCAGTGTAATTAAAACTTGCGTTTTGGAAGAGCAGCACATCTGACCGACATGCAGAATTATTGGCAACTCACTTTCAGTCATGAGTCATGCATAAATGCATGAAAGAATTTGGAAAGGCAGAACCACGTGGTCTAGACTCGTTGTCTTCACTATGGGACTTTCCATAATTTTGCCAGGCTTCATGAATCACATGCTGTTGGCAGGCATGAATTGGCATTGGCTTTCAGGCTGAACGAAGTCCAGTGGATGAATAATCTACAGACACACAAGTGCACGCTGAAACTATTAAATAAACCAGTCAAAACTGCAGTAATTTCCCGGAACTGTGTCAGAGTCAAAGGCTCATTCCGGCGGTTGTGTTGTTTTATATGTTTGAGGTTATGGAAGAGTTAAAGTGGGTTGGAATGTGCAACTGAGGATCCTAAGGTCACATTTACTCACAGCACATTTTAAAACTATTGCACTGGATCATTGGATCTGTAATTGGGTCATTCTTGTACTGCAGAATCCCATGAACTCTACAGGGTTTAAAAATCAATACAACTTGATTATTTTTTACACAATGACAAGAACATTTACATGAAGACCTAAAGTTATAGACATTGCTCAACTTAAAGATTATATTTGTTAACCATTTATTTTGACTTTTATAAAACATCCAATAATGCAAATATTTCCTGATGTTTGTGAGGTTGTTTCCCACACAACGTTTTCATAACTTAATGGGAACGTTGGTAAAACGTTTTATAGCCTATTTTATTTACATTAGCTAATATATTTACGTTAGCTAAGCTAGCGACAAAGCAGTAAATACTATAAAGATATTAATATTAAGACATTGTGACATGGAAATGGTTAATCCTGCATCGTAGGAAAGCTATTCCATTCAGTCAGATTCAAAAATGTGCTATACTTATATAATCTAATGTCCTAGTTACATTTATATTCCTCACATAGCAAGGGAGGTTGACCTACGTCGTAAATATGCACTTTTTTGGCATGTGTTCCACCTTTTTGTCGATGTTTTTGATCGTTTTCGCTCTCATTCACCGCGCCGTTCTGTGAGGAGGGAGCGCAGCGCGCATGCGCAGATCGAGCTCTTGAAGACAAGTAAATAGAAGCGTCGCGGTGACGTCACCGATCGCACACCGAGAGCTCTCGGGCTGGAGCGCGCACACTGCCATGAACTTCGGAGCGTAACTTAACCGTTTTTCCTCGCTTTTTTTCGGACGGTGCTGGGGAAACTACACCGAGATATATATATTATTATTTTTTCCTGATATAAACGCGCAACATTTGGATATTTTAGTAGCATATTTCGCCGTTTGTGTTCAGCAGCATGTCGTCCGCGGCGGTCGCTGCCTCGCGCAGGCAATCGTGTTATTTGTGCGATCTTCCCCGCATGCCGTGGGCGATGATCTGGGATTTTACCGAAGCCGTGTGTCGCGGATGCGTCAACTACGAAGGAGCGGATCGGATCGAGTTTGTGATCGAGACCGCACGACAGCTGAAGCGTGCTCACGGCTTCCAGGAGGGCAGATCACCGGGACCGGGGGGCAAACCGGGCAAGGACATCCAACCCATCAACCACACGGAACCGGGCTCACGCCCTCCGCAGCCACTGGATCGGTACCCGCTCGCGTCGGATAGACCCCCGAGACTGGGTCCGGAGTACCAGTCCCGGCAAGCGAACGGGATCCCGGTGCCAAACGGGTTCCCGAAGCCCGACGAGCCCCCGGAGCTGAACCGCCAGAGCCCGCTCCCGCGCCGGACCGGAGCCGTGCCGCCCAGTCTGGTTCCTCTAGTCAACGGGACCCTGCCAGTGCACGCGCTTAACGGGAGATCGGTGCAGATGGGCATCCCACCGGAGCATGCGGGCAAACGCGTGGACGACATGAAGGAGAAACACAGCATGAGCGACGCACACAAGCGCGTCGAGGACTGGACGCAGAAGGGCAAGACGGTGCGGGACCTGATGGCGCTGCAGAGCCTCGACTCCCGGTTCAAGAAGGAGCACGCGGCGCTGCAGCACCGGCTCGGGTTCGAGAGCGGCTCCGGGGCCCTGAAAACAGGTACGGGTCGTGCTTTTAAAACCGGGCATGCATGTGGTCCTTTTAATACAATTAGACATGCTTATGCATCCATGCAATGTTTGGGATAGTAAAAAACACAAACTCTGTTTTGCGTCTGTATTGTCATTATTCAAGCTTTAGACATCAGAGCATGCTGTAGTTTAATCTTTAAAAGAATGAGATGGTAAAAAAAAATGCTGTGAAACTTAATAGCATGTGTTATTTACACATGCATACGCCGTTTAGAACACCAGAGCATGCATTCAAACTAGATTTTGTTCAAATTCATATTTTTTTAAAAACTGGATTCAATCATTAGAATAATATGAGATGTCTAAGCATGTTGTAACACGTCATAATATTCTTCTATTATTCAAATCAACACATGCATTTGTTTGCACAACAGTATAAAGCATCAGTTTCAAACTTTTCTGTTCACACTCGAACTGGATGTAATCGGTAGAATATTTTAAGATGCTGTAAATCTGTTTTATTTACACATGCCTTGGTGTTTAAAACAATGTTTCCAAACTCAGTGCTTAATGCACATTAAAACCTGATGCATTCAGTCTTTATTTGAGTGTGAGATTTCAAAGCATGTGTTAAACTCTAGATGATGCATTCATAATGTTTGTAAAAGTGCTTTGTGGCTTGACATGCCGCTTCATAATCCGGAGCACAATGGTCAGACATGAAGCGTTGGACTAGTTTAGTCGAGTTTTCCGTAATACGTTAACTAATGAACCTTACTGTAAAGTGTTACCAATAAAATTGTATTGTATTTTGTCTAAAGCCAGAAAACAGAGCAAATGACGGTCATGCATGAAGCGTCACGCTAGTTTAGTGGAGTTTTCTGTCTCTAAGCCAGTGTCTCTCTCTCTCCCTCTCTCTCTCTCTCTCTCTCTCCCCAGACCGCGGTAAACACTCTCGGGGCATTAAAAGGAAACAGTCTCCGGAGCCTGACGGCGAGGGAACCGCGGCTAAACTCAACGGTGAGGCTCCGCCGTGGCTCCCGTCTCCATCCGAGGTGCTCAAGATGTCAACCGCGGCTTTACCGGGATTCGTATCCGCCACGCCGTCGACGATCTCCCCGCACCCGCGCACCACCCCCCCCGAGCCCACCGCGCAGAACGGCCAGTCGCCCATGGCCGCGCTCATCCTAGCCGCGGATAACGCCGGCACCGGCTCGCCCAAAGACCAGGTGCACTCGACGACCGCGAGCCGGAGGAACACCGGAAGCCCCCCGTCGCCCGCGGCACAGAGGCGGCTAGCTCTCGGCGCGCCCATGGACCCGCAGAGCGTCCCCGACTCCTCGGTGCCGCCCGGGAGCGTGCCGCTGTGCTGCACCCTGTGCCACGAGCGCCTCGAGGACACACACTTCGTCCAGTGCCCGTCCGTGCCGTCACACAAGTTCTGTTTCCCGTGTTCCCGCGAGAGCATCAAACAGCAGGGCGCCACGGGAGAGGTTTACTGCCCTAGCGGAGAGAAATGCCCGCTAGTCGGTTCCAACGTGCCCTGGGCGTTCATGCAAGGAGAGATCGCCACCATTTTAGCGGGAGACGTAAAGGTGAAAAAGGAACGAGACCCTTGATTTCACTTTGCGTTTGCTTTTGGCACCAATCACACTGCATACCATCCAAAACTGTCGGACATGTACATATGAACTCAAGGGAACTTGGTAAACATGGCTGTATAATTTTTTTTCCCCTTTTTTGAATATATTGTGTTTCTATATTTTTTTGGAGGATAAATGGTATGTACGCACTATTCCCCCATTCAGTGGTTGTTGAGAGCGAGCGCTCGCTGTGCTAGTAGAACTGGTGGCAGTCCATGTTTAAACACAGAATGTGACTAATACTCTTTAAGCACTTGGCAAAAAACTGAAACGCTTTTAGCTGTATTGTATGCACTTGTTTAAGAATTGCCAAATACAATTTCTGACCTTGTAATAACAATCTGACGTGTGTGTGGTTGGCTTATTATCTGCCCTCGCTGAATCACGGATGATGCAACGACCTCGACGAGTGCCA
>JAULUF010000093.1:565000-580000 GCA_031834385.1 Semotilus atromaculatus
ACTGAGAGTAATATTTTAGGCTTGAATTGAGAATAACCAATCAAACGGCCAGACTGGGCTGATAGATGAAACGGCCTCCGATAATTCCAGAAGCATAATTAATCAAAGCCTTTCTCATAAGATATGCTTTATGTAGTTTCGTCTGTAGCCTACATGTGACGACTTGTCTTTTACAAACCGAAACTTTTTCACGCAAAGTTCAGAGAGATCGTGTGAAATGTTTCCCATGTGACTTTCCTTTCCTCCCTTCATTATTCAGCGGAATGACAGTTCTCCTCTGAGAGCCGGCGTGGGAGTGAAACATTATCCCGACTCTTTCTCCCGAACTGTGGAGACTGAACATGGTGTCCCGTTACTGGCCAGATCCCACAGATCTCAGATCCGTCCTGAAGACGTGTGTGTGTGAGGACGGGTGTGTGTGAGGACGGGTGTGTGTGAGGCCGGGTGTGTGTGAGGACGGGTGTGTGTGAGGACGGGTGTGTGTGAGGACGGGTGAGTGTGAGGACGGGTGTGTGTGAGGACGGGTGAGTGTGAGGACGGGTGTGTGTGAGGACGGGTGAGTGTGAGGACGGGTGTGTGTGAGGACGGGTGTGTGTGAGGACGGGTGTGTGTGAGGACGGGTGAGTGTGAGGACGGGTGAGTGTGAGGACGGGTGTGTGTGAGGACGGGTGAGTGTGAGGACGGGTGTGTGTGAGGACGGGTGTGTGTGAGGACGGGTGAGTGTGAGGACGGGTGTGTGTGAGGACGGGTGAGTGTGAGGACGGGTGTGTGTGAGGACGGGTGTGTGTGAGGACGGGTGAGTGTGAGGACGGGTGAGTGTGAGGACGGGTGTGTGTGAGGACGGGTGTGTGTGAGGACGGGTGAGTGTGAGGACGGGTGAGTGTGAGGACGGGTGTGTGTGAGGACGGGTGAGTGTGAGGACGGGTGTGTGTGAGGACGGGTGTGTGTGAGGACGGGTGAGTGTGAGGACGGGTGTGTGTGAGGACGGGTGTGTGTGAGGACGGGTGTGTGTGAGGCCGGGTGTGTGTGAGGACGGGTGTGTGTGAGGCCGGGTGTGTGTGAGGACGGGTGAGTGTGAGGACGGGTGTGTGTGAGGACGGGTGTGTGTGAGGACGGCTGTGTGTGAGGACGGGTGTGTGTGAGGCCGGGTGTGTGTGAGGACGGGTGTGTGTGAGGACGGGTGAGTGTGAGGACGGGTGTGTGTGAGGACGGGTGTGTGTGAGGACGGCTGTGTGTGAGGACGGGTGTGTGTGAGGACGGGTGTGTGTGAGGACGGGTGTGTGTGAGGACGGGTGTGTTTGAGGACGGGTGTGTGTGAGGCCGGGTGTGTGTGAGGACGGGTGTGTGTGAGGACGGGTGTGTGTGAGGACGGGTGTGTGTGAGGACGGGTGAGTGTGAGGACGGGTGTGTGTGAGGACGGGTGTGTGTGAGGACGGGTGTGTGTGAGGACGGGTGTGTGTGAGGACGGGTGAGTGTGAGGACGGGTGAGTGTGAGGACGGGTGTGTGTGAGGACGGGTGTGTGTGAGGACGGGTGTGTGTGAGGACGGGTGTGTTTGAGGACGGGTGTGTGTGAGGCCGGGTGTGTGTGAGGACGGGTGTGTGTGAGGACGGGTGTGTGTGAGGACGGGTGTGTGTGAGGACGGCTGTGTGTGAGGACGGGTGTGTGTGAGGACGGGTGTGTGTGAGGACGGGTGTGTGTGAGGACGGGTGTGTTTGAGGACGGGTGTGTGTGAGGCCGGGTGTGTGTGAGGACGGGTGTGTGTGAGGACGGGTGTGTTTGAGGACGGGTGTGTGTGAGGACGGGTGTGTTTGAGGACAGGTGTGTGTGAGGACGGGTGTGTGTGAGGCCGGGTGTGTGTGAGGACGGGTGAGTTTGAGGACGGGTGTGTGTGAGGACGGGTGTGTGTGAGGACGGGTGTGTGTGAGGACGGGTGAGTTTGAGGACGGGTGTGTGTGAGGACGGGTGTGTGTGAGGCCGGGTGTGTGTGAGGACGGGTGAGTTTGAGGACGGGTGTGTGTGAGGACGGGTGTGTGTGAGGCCGGGTGTGTGTGAGGACGGGTGAGTTTGAGGACGGGTGTGTGTGAGGACGGGTGTGTGTGAGGACGGGTGTGTGTGAGGACGGGTGAGTTTGAGGACGGGTGTGTGTGAGGACGGGTGTGTGTGAGGACGGGTGAGTTTGAGGACGGGTGTGTGTGAGGACGGGTGTGTGTGAGGCCGGGTGTGTGTGAGGACGGGTGTGTGTGAGGACGGGTGTGTGTGAGGACGGGTGTGTGTGAGGACGGGTGTGTGTGAGGACGGGTGTGTGTGAGGACGGGTGTGTGTGAGGACGGGTGTGTGTCTCAACATGAGCACAGGAGAGCTGTCAATCAATAAATGGGAAAAACAAAGTAACTCAGATATTTTGTTGTAAATTTTAAAAGTAATGCGTTTCTTTAATAGTTACATGAAAAAGTAATCTGATCACGTGATCACTCAAATTACTTGTAATGAGTTCCTCTGGACACTGGAGGTTGGGCTGTTGTGGGTCTCAGATGTGTTGAACAAAAGCTGAAACGCAGTGAAATATATAATATCTGCCCATTGAGCCGAACATATGAAAGACGCCGGAGCGAGAAAGAAGGGATGAGGGTTTCTGTGACCTCATCTGTTAATGTGTTGCAGGATCTGTTGCTCAACTGTGTGTGTGTGTGTGTGTGTGTGTGTGTGTGTATGTGAGTGTGCATGTGAGTGTGTGTATATGCGTGTGTGTGTGTGCGCGCGCGCGTGCGTGTGTGTGTGTGCATATGCGCGCGCGTGTGTGTGTGTGTGCATATGCGTGTGTGTGTGTGCGTGTGCGCGCGCGCGTGTGCGTGTGTGCGCGCGTGTGTGTGTGTGTGCGCGCGTGTGTGTGAGTGTGCGCGCGTGTGTGTGCGTTGAAGGCAAGGTCCATCTCAGAGACTGGTCACCGTCTGTGTTTCATTTTTTTGTTCTGCTGGTTTTGAGCTTCACTGAAACTGATTCAAGTGCAAAACCCTGAACGAGAATCAAGTGAAAACATATATAAAAAAACAAGAAATTACGGTTTTCATGATTTTCCATAAAATACATCAATATAAAGATATATTATAACGAAACAAGAAATCATATTTTACATGATTTTACATAAAATACAATATAGGATAAAGACATAAATTATTTTATATTTTATTTAAAAATATACTCATATATTAAAACAAGAAATTATATTTTCCACTATTTCCCATAAAATACATAAAGACTTAAATATATAATTTTATATTTAAAAATATAAAAACAAAAACAATACAAATATATTAATATATTGAAATATATTTCCTATGTTTTTGGGCTGAAATATTCCTGGACAAATTTATCTTCACCAATGTCAAAATGTAATGAATTAACCCGGATGATAAAGCACATGGTGGTTATTAACCTGAGAGTCATGGCTGGCCCCGCCCCTCTCCATTCATTGGTCAGGGCTTATCTCAGTCACTTGACCTTTGACCCTGCAGATCTGTGGGGTAACTAAGAAAATAAACACAAGCACGACATCACATCTGGAGAACAGCGTCACTGACCACTGGAGAACACCCACGCTTCAGGTGTGTGTGTGTGTGTGTGTGTGTGTGAGAGAGAGAGAGAGAGAGAGAGAGACACACACATGCATCAGAGAGAAAGATTTCTGAAGGTTGTGAGGAGGACCAGCTCATAACAGGCCGGACTGACCAAGGACGAGAGATTTGCTCTGGGAATAAAAGGAAAAGACTCATATTTGGTCGATCACAAGGTTTTTAAGACTGTATAATGTTCACCGATGTTCTTTTAAAGGGTGATTTCATAACCCTGAGCTTCTCCTCTGTAAAGGCCTTACATGTGCCTTCATTTATTTCACTCTTTTGCCTCATGGAACTGCGAACCGTCTCTCTCCATCGATTTTTTCTGTGATCTGGATCCTCCCTGTGCGTCCCAGTGTTCGATTGCCCGGCAGGACTGTGAAATCTTCCTCATGCATATTTGAACATCTGTGAGAATGAAATCTCTCTCATGTCTCTAGTGATGATGCAACGCCTGCGCAACAGCTGATCTCCATGAGCTGAAGCCCCGCCCCTCTCATCTTTGCTCGGAAGCCCCGCCCCGTCTGATCTGAAGCCACGCCCCTTTGGTCTCGTGCGGATCGGTAATGGACACAGCTGAAGCAAAGAACATGAAAGCCAATAGAATGTTCCATTGCAACACCAGCGCCCAGCAGCAGCCCTGAGCTTCCGCCATTTTGGGGTGAAAGCGACTCGCCTCGGCAGTCATATTTTATATATTTATTCCAGTGCAGAGGTCATTTTTAGGTTGAAATAATTAGGTAAAAAGAAAAAGAAGTAGCTAACCAGGCTTTTCCCCCCACATAGGCTAACTTGAGACAATGAAGTTCAAGGATTTAATTAATTATATTAGGCTACTCTCTACGTTAAGTTTTTAACGCAGGTTCTGAGCGGTGCTAGATCATTGACAGGGGGAGCTGCGCAATTATATAGCCTATATTGTATAAATACTATTATTAAATAAGCAAAACTTCAATATTTAATATTCAATAATTTTAATTATCACAACTAAAGTTTTAATTTTACTAAATTGAATAAGCACAACATTCAGCCTCCATGTCATGATTATATTGTCGGCTATATTTGCTTATAAATCCAGGCAATTGGTTGATTAATAAAAAAAATAAAAATAATAAGATACAATTTATACAAAAACGAAATTCACTTTAAAGAAAGGCTTTCTACAAAACACAGCCTAGGCTAATGAGTCAAAAAAATCATGTATGACCCACTTCATGTCTCCCGATATCATCCTACTCATGCCGTTCACTTTTCATAATCAACATGGGGAAAAAACAAATATGAAACTAAATGCGCTTATGTAATGGCTACAACACGTATACATACAGTATACTAAAATCAAAATAAAGTAGGTTAAAAAAAATCAGGTGAGCCCAGAATATAAACGCAACGTGTTTAATTAGCTTACACATTAGGCATTTTCCTCCCATAGAAAACCATTATAAGAACACTTGGCTTAATGCAGATTAGAATGTCCCAGCATATGTTGAAATAACGAGATATGTTCAAAAATAAGTTATCAATGAAATACATGAATTCAGCAAATAAATATAACTGTAGCCTACTAAAATGTAAATGTTGGGCAACAAATATATAACAGAAATAGAATAGCTTTGCAGTAAACTTCTTATATCGTATATTAATGACCGTTAAAGCAAGACTATGTAAACAAAAACACTGTACAAAAGTGGCAATTATCGGATAACGGACACAGCAATGCATCATGTTCTATAAGATCATCGTGTTTGTAGCATGATCCAGGGGATTAAAACCTACAAAATATATTTCAGGCCTAGTGGAGTTGGTAACTAATAATAGTTAAAATGTGTAAAGTTGCATAAAATGGAAACACTCAATAATGCAAGAAAAAACTACCTCAAAAAACTGTTATCTGTGCTGTTGTCCATTAACTTCAGTTGGAATCTTCACTCCAAAATGGCGGCCGCGCTACCGAAGCGCCACCTAGTGGCTGTTACCAAAAAAGCATCAGAGTTTCGCCTCTTGTGCTTCTATACTCTTTGGCTGAAGTTACACAGCTCATTACTCAGACCGATCTTCACGCGAACACCCATGAGGCTCTTCAAGCTCGACTCGTCTCGTTCCTTTGATGTGACACGTGACTGTTGTTCTCATGCAGTTTATGTCTGACGTTTCAAATACAAGATAAATAGCATCATGAAACTGATTAACAGCCATTCAGTTCAACACTGCATCTGCATCTTGCCCAATAACACCCCTTGATTTCAAATTCTGTTTTGATTTGATTGCGTAATTGTTTGCATACTTTACAACAGCTGAAGTGAAATAAATGCAATATTGGCAAAATACACAGATGTTTCAGAGACATTTTTATTCAATACTTTATGTGGGCTACTGCTCTGCTTCATACAGCGTCTGTTTGAACAAGAATAAAGTTCACCATAAGCCTACAGCTACTATCAATTAAATGAATCGACGTTTTTTAATCAGTTTTATTTGAATAAAAATGACACAAACATTGCGACTACATGAAAAGAGTGTTTATACTGTTATAAAAACTGATTTGTGAGCTGTAGAGGAACTGAAGCTGTTCGAATAAACACGAAACACACGTGATCGTTGTCATGCGGTGAATCCGGCCAATCGTGGAACAGCCGTGTCGTCATCAGCGCTCGTGCAGCCCTGAGCAGCCGCTCTTCAGAAGCTGCGCTGGCTGAGTTCTCCGGCTACTCTCGAGTCGCTCTCGCGGTACTTTGATGGCATACATCACAGTCACGTGGCGTCGGCGCTGTGTCAAGTCGGACAACATTTTTAACCGGCATGCACTGCTTCAAGTCAGCCGCCGATCGTTCTGCGCAGAGCTGCATGAAGTCGAACAAGCCTAATGCATCGCAGTGCCTGCAGTTCGAAAAAAAAACATCTTTGAATGTAAGTCTATGGGAAAACACTGGGCGATCCTCAGCCAGAGTGAAATCGCCCAAAAAGAGGCGGTACTCCACAGACCGAGACATGGCGCTGATTGGACTATATCCAGAGGGAGTGACGGCTAGCGCAACTCTGTGGTGAATGAGATTGAAAAAGTCCCTTTCACACACACACTTTGGTGGTGCGTCGCCCAATCGCCCTAATGCAGAAACCGCCCGCTCACTCGTATATTCATCGTGAGATATCGTTGGAATTATACACTTCCTCATGGGTGTTCGCGTGAAGATCGGTCTGAGTAATGAGCTGTGTAACTTCAGCTGTGTCCATTACTGATCCGCACGAGACCAAAGGGGCGTGGCTTCAGATCAGACGGGGCGGGGCTTCCGAGCAAAGATGAGAGGGGCGGGGCTTCAGCTCATGGAGATCAGCTGTTGCGCAGGCGTTGCATCATCACTAGAGACATGAGAGACAGTTACGTTAGTGAAACTGACGTATATATTGCCTATCTAACGGCATGATGAAGTAAAACCGTAAATTTTCATTATCAGTCCTAATCATAAATACAGTGCATGTTCACAATAACAGTTTAAATAAATAAAATAATGATTTAAACTATATTTTACTTTGTTTTACGCCATTCTCGTTACTGGAGTTATAGCTAGGCTACATTTAAACTAGCCTATATGAAATCATAGGCTACTGAGAAGTTAAATTTTTTTTTTATATATTCAATAAATTAAAATATTTGTTGTGGATGCAATGCTTTTCAACACTTTTCCTCTAGCATGCTGTGTTTTAATGTTTTAACTAGAGATAATTTGCTTATCATGATAATAGATTGTCTGAGAAAATATTTTCGTGCAAATAATGCACAACAAGGTCTATCTGTTTCCATTAAAAAATACAAAACCAATTAAAAATACTATTTGGCCAGTGAAAAAAGATTGAGAAAAACTTTCTCTGAAATGTATTTTACACTATTTGATTTATTTATTCAAAAACAAGTCAAGGATAGGCTACTAAATTATTTTTATTAATGTAATGTGACGGCACATCCATATTTCATATTTTCCTAATGTCTTGTACCATTAAACATGTCATCACGTGGATGAATAATCATATGCAAATGATATGCAGATGAGGATATGCATAGTAAAACTAGGCGTTATAAGCTCTATATATGGTTATTTCGGGGTGGAGACGCTTGTGCGCACAATCTTCCGTTGACTGGGATTTATAAAGTGATTTCTGCGCAGGTTCTGGCGTACGAACGGTTTTATAAGTCTGAATATTTTTTGCGTACGCCATTTTTGGCTTTTCGGTGTACGTACACTTTTAGTAAGAATCCTACGCACAGTTTTATAAATGAGGCCCCAGAAGTGTCCGACTTCGCGTCTCCGTTTGCAGCTCCTCCCCGCCTGCACGCGGCTACTCTCGCCGATCGCTTACATCCAGCCGCAGCCGATGTCGAACACACCTATTCTCTTGTGTTCCGGGAGGGCTCGCACTAACGTACTTACGTCATCATACGTGTCCTTAAAGGAGAACTCCAGCGCAAAATGAACCTTTGGTCTAATTACACATTGTTACCTAGTCAACCGTTATCTGAGATTTGTTTTCATGATTATCGAATGTAAATAGTTTTATCTCTAAAAACAGTTTAGCCTATAACGCTAGTATAACTTTAGTAAATAGGGCATAGAGTAAGGACAAATAAAAATCGCTTGTTAATACCACTAACAAGGCTCAAAATAGCCCCACACTAACACGGTAGCATAATAAGGGTCCCTACCTTCAAACCGAAGCATTGAGAACGTTGTCAGTGTCCAGACAGTTTAATAAGAAGATATTTTATACATACAGTCAGCTTCGCGAATACAGGCAGAAGCCATCTTTGAAAAACAGTCTCTACCAGTCGATCTACGAACGCCGATCCAAGTGCGCTGAATTGTGTAGAATCTCATATGGTCCGTTGTTTCCGGAAGAAAGCACTGAGCGCATAAGAGAAGCACTGAACGCAACAGAGAAAATAAATAAATAAAAATAATTTAATCACATCTCACCAGCGCACTTGGATCTGTATTAAGATCCAAGTGCGCTGTGTATTAAGCGAGAGTGTATTCAAGAGTGTATTAAGCGAATAATGTGATGTAAGCAGTGTAATAATAGTGAGTATAGAAACAAACAAGGAGATTTATTGTAAGAGTCACTTTATTTTTCATTAATATTAAAGTAGTGAAGTTGCCTTTACATGCTTAACTCAGTTCTTGTCCAAAAACATCTAGGGCCTAGAGAATTCACAAGCCTCTCAATAGAGAGCTGTACAGGCATCTAGTGGTTACACCATGAAATTACATGTTTTATTTTATTTTCTCTCAACAGATGGCGCTAATCTGACTTCAAAAATTGGATTTAAAAGGCTTGGCCTCTATATTAATCTGAACTACTGCAATAATTGAAGAAATATAAAAAAATATATATAAAAAATATTTTTGTTGTATTATTTTCAATGGCAAAAATGGACCATAAATTTTGCATAAATATTAATAAGTAACATCAAATTCTCTCAAAATACAAAAGAAAATACAAGAAAAAATATTATTGAACAAAAATAAATTGCACTGGTTTTACTGGGATGGAGAAAGTTTCATTTTTAGGTGTCTGGTCATGCACAAACTAAGATAACGGAAGATAACAAGTGTGACTCTGAAACGAAGAGCACCTGAGGGTCAAGCTGTTAATTTATCCATTGGATGGGTGGACCTTATTATCAATCATCCAAACATTCCCCCCCCCCCTAGGGTTTCATGGGAGTGGGCGGAGCTAAACAGCTCTTTTGGCGCCATTGCTGTGATTGGTGGATGTCAGTATTACAATGGTACAAAACAGATATTAGTATTTAAATAGGTCGGTAAATTAACATTATCTTAGTTCATGATATACGTTTTTTTACTGTAAATTTAAGTTAAGTCTGCATGTAAAACCTTTACAGTAAATTTCTGACAACCACATCTGCCGTTTTTTTACCGTAGATTTAACGGAATTATTTTTACAGTGAATGTTAAACAGTTATTTTAAACTAAGTTGAAATAATGCGACTGATTGCTTCAACAGAAACCTCGTAACCTCGTAGCTCACAGTAGAACTGTCTTTAAAACTTTATAAGTTAAAAATCTATTTCCAGATTGAGAGTTTTTACGTCCGGAACCGAATGTCTCAATACTTTTAAAAATCAAATCTACTAAATCTGTGCTGAAATAATAATACAAAAATGCAAGCTGCCGCAAATAATTTGGTTTTCTCGATTTGGTGTTCTATAGCAAAATGTCACATTTGTATTAGCGCTGTGCAACAATTAATCGCGATTAATCACATCCAAAATAAAAGTTTTGTTTTTTTAACACAATAATTATTTTGTATATATAAATACACACATAAGCATGTATATACTGCATGTATATATATATATATATATATATTTATACATAATTTGTATTATATAAATATTTAATACTTAACACATTTTTCTTAAATATATACATGCATAAGTGTGTATTTATATATACAAAATATATTATATACACACATATATTATGTAAACCCAAACTTTTATTTTGGATGTTATTAATCATTGCCCAGCACTAATTCCTACACATTTACTCTGAGTGCAGATTATATGTTACCAGACACATTTTCTTCTTCCTCTGCATGATAAATGCCCTCTCGCTCTGCCACCAAACCTCTCTATTTATAGTCCTGATGTGAGACGGAGGCCTCAGGAATCTCTGTGGTTCACATGACGGATGAAATCATCACAAACTACAGTCTCTGTTCCTCTAACGCTGGGAATCCAGTCTGAGAAATAGAAACGAGTCCTCGTGACATGAGAAGCGAGGCGGAAAACTGCACCACAACAGATATCGACGAGAGAGAGAGAGAGAGACAGAGAGAGACAGAGGAGAGAGAGAGAGGGAGAGAGACAGAGGAGAGAGACAGAGAGAGACAGAGAGGGAGAGAGACAGAGGAGAGACAGAGAGAGACAGAGGAGAGAGAGAGAGGGAGAGAGACAGAGGAGAGAGACAGAGAGAGACAGAGAGGGAGAGAGACAGAGGAGAGAGACAGAGAGAGACAGAGAGGGAGAGAGACAGAGGAGAGACAGAGAGAGACAGAGGAGAGAGAGAGAGGGAGAGAGACAGAGGAGAGAGACAGAGAGAGACAGAGAGGGAGAGAGACAGAGGAGAGAGACAGAGAGAGACAGAGAGGGAGAGAGACAGAGAGAGACAGAGGAGAGAGAGACAGAGGAGAGAGACAGAGGAGAGAGAGAGAGAGACAGAGGAGAGAGACAGAGAGAGACAGAGAGGGAGAGACAGAGGAGAGACAGAGAGAGACAGAGGAGAGAGACAGAGGAGAGAGAGAGAGAGACAGAGGAGAGAGACAGAGAGAGACAGAGAGGGAGAGACAGAGGAGAGACAGAGAGAGACAGAGGAGAGAGACAGAGGAGAGAGAGAGAGAGACAGAGGAGAGAGACAGAGAGAGACAGAGAGGGAGAGACAGAGGAGAGACAGAGGAGAGACAGAGGAGAGAGGGAGAGAGACAGAGAGAGACAGAGGAGAGACAGAGGAGAGAGAGACAGAGAGAGACAGAGGAGAGAGAGACAGAGAGAGACAGAGGAGAGAGACAGAGAGAGACAGAGAGAGAGAGAGAGGGGATTGGATCAGCTGATAAAGTGAGGCGATGTTAAAGAGTTCTCCAGAACAGGGTAGACATGACAGGCTCTGGATCTTCAGTTTCACAGACGCTTCAGTCACACACTAGATACGAGCTCCAGACATCTGAAAACACCAGCATATAACATCTAACCAACTATCCTATATAATATATAGTGTCTGTCTATACATTATATCTGTCTGTCTATACATCATATCTGTCTGTCTGTCTATACATTATATCTGTCTGTCTGTCTATACATTATACAGTATATGTCTGTCTGTCTATACATTATATCTGTCTGTCTGTCTATACATTATACAGTATATGTCTGTCTGTCTATACATTATATCTATCTGTCTGTCTATACATTATACAGTATATGTCTGTCTGTCTATACATTATATCTATCTGTCTGTCTATACATTATACAGTGTCTGTCTGTCTATACATTATACAGTGTCTGTCTGTCTATACATTATATCTGTCTGTCTGTATGTCTATACATTATATCTGTCTGTCCGTCTATACATTATATCTGTCTGTCTATACAGAATTTATGTTCCACCACATCCCAAAGATGCTCTATTGGGTTGAGATCTGGTGACTGTGGGGGCCATTTTAGTACAGTAAACTCATTGTCATGTTCAAGAAACCAATTTGAAATGATTCAAGCTTTGTGACATGGTGCATTATCCTGCTGGAAGTAGCCATCAGAGGATGGGTACATGGTGGCCATAAAGGGATGGACATGGTCAGAAACAATGCTCAGGTAGGCCGTGGCATTTAAACGATGCCCAATTGGCACTAAGGGGCCTAAAGTGTGCCAAGAAAACATCCCCCACACCATTACACCACCACCACCAGCCTGCACAGTGGTAACAAGGCATGATGGATCCATGTTCTCATTCTGTTTACGCCAAATTCTGACTCTACCATCTGAATGTCTCAACAGAAATCGAGACTCATCAGACCAGGCAACATTTTTCCAGTCTTCAACTGTCCAATTTTGGTGAGCTCTTGCAAATTGTCGCCTCTTTTTCCTATTTGTAGTGGAGATGACTGGTACCCGGTGGGGTCTTCTGCTGTTGTAGCCCATCCGCCTCAAGGTTGTGCGTGTTGTGGCTTCACAAATGCTTTGCTGCATACCTCGGTTGTAACGAGTGGTTATTTCAGTCAAAGTTGCTCTTCTATCAGCTTGAATCAGTCGGCCCATTCTCCTCTGACCTCTAGCATCAACAAGGCATTTTCTCCCACAGGACTGCCGCATACTGGATGTTTTTCCCTTTTCACACCATTCTTTGTAAACCCTAGAAATGGTTGTGCGTGAAAATCCCAGTAACTGAGCAGATTGTGAAATACCCAGACCGGCCCGTCTGGCACCAACAACCATGCCACGCTCAAAATTGCTTAAATCACCTTTCTTTCCCATTCTGACATTCAGTTTGGAGTTCAGGAGATTGTCTTGACCAGGACCACACCCCTACATGCATTGAAGCAACTGCCATGTGATTGGTTGATTAGATAATTGCATTAATGAGAAATTGAACAGGTGTTCCTAATAATCCTTTAGGTGAGTGTATGTCTGTCTATCTATCTATATATTCAGTTCAGGTGCTGTCTTAACTTACTCTATAAACATTAGACAGTGAGGCTGCTCACTATAAATTGGAACAGAGACTGAGATAAACATGTTAGTTGGATGAAAGAGTAAAAAGAGTTTTGGAGAAAGAGGATAAACTCACTCTCGACTCTCTCCTGTTACATAATGTGAATAATAGACCTCTCTCTCTCTCTGTCTGTCTGTCTCTCTCTCTCTCTCTCTCTCTCTCTCTCTCTCTCTGTCACCAGGGGTCTCATTACTGTGCCAATCTGAAATATTACTTCATTCCTTCTCATTTCTCCTGCTCTCTCCACACAGAATCCTGACAGCTTGATTATTCAAGAGCTTTTCCCACATTCAGACACAGGAGGTTTAGTTTAGAGATCCCTGCTGACGCTGGGAAAGAGAGGAAAAGGAATTTACTGAATTACAAAAGTCTGTCTGTTTACTTTGCACATAGAGAATGTCTAAATAACTTTTTTTTCTCCAGTTCTATTGAATATTTGAATGTTCCAGTAGTAAGTGTGCATGAAACCGTCAGCGGGTCAGTGTATCCACATCTCCGGCTCTGTATAATCCCAGAGGATTTCTCCAGGGCATTCGCTGGACCGCGGCCCGGAGAGAGAGTTATGCACGTCCTCTCCGATTCCTAAACAAAGAAAATGTTGATAACAGACTGTGGTTGGCCAGGGAAGAACGCGAGTATAAACTGTCCTCATTGTTGTTTGAGCACATCTGGATTTGGGAAAGGCCCTGTGTGTGTCCTCCGGGATCACGTCTGTGGGAAGAAAGATTCCAGTGCCGTGCAGTGCAGCTCAGACAGAGAGTCATCTGATGTGTGTGTGTGTGTGTGTGTGTGTGTGTCGATGAAACTGGGGTTGCATGTGTTTGTGTAGACAGCTGTGTGCGAACGACACTGTGCGTTTATGAGCGGCTGTGTGGGTTGAACATAATTTATATCTCCTCTCACCAGCAAATTGTGTGGAAAATTGTAGATTTTGAATGCATGTATGTTGATATAAGATAAACTTTTAGCATTTATTATGCGTCTGGATGAGTGAGATCGGCCTGTGTTGGTATTGCCGGAGTTTCTGAAGCTTGTGTGAAGACTCCGCCCTCTTCTGGATGGAGGCGGAGCTAAAGCTCATTTGCATTTAAAGAGACACACACAAAAACTGCGTGTTTTTGCTCACACACAAAAAGGGGGAAATTTGACAAGCTATAATAAATAATCTGGTATTTTGAGCTGAAATTTCACACACACATTCGGGGACCACCATAGATTTATATTACATCTTGTCTTCATCTATACAGCGCTTTTAACAATATAGACTGTTTCAAAGCAGCTTTACAGTTATAATAGGAGATTACAGTAACAGAGATTGTTTGGCTTTACAGCAGATCTAGAATAAAGTTATTGCCCTGCTAAAGTTAGTTTGATGTTGGGACAGAGCCGAGTTTGTCTGCTTGAGCTGATGAACATGATGCTTCTTCTGTGAACCGGTTATAATTATATTTAGCGCTCACTGGTCCGTCATCATGATGTTTAGCGGCGTCACATTTCACTGCCAACATCCAGATCGTTTGATTTCCTCAGAAGAAGGAGATTTATAGAGACTGATCAGGTGTCCGGTGTGTGTGTGTCGGTGTGTGTGTGTGTGTGTCGGGTGTGTGTGTGTTGGTGTGTGTGTGTGTGTGTGTGTGTGTGTCGGTGTGTGTGTGTGTGTCGGTGTGTGTGTGTCGGTATGTGTGTGTGCCGGTCAAGGACTCTTCTCGGACATTACCCAGCAAGCAGATTTGCATTTACTGTTTTTTCAACTGTTACACACAGAATCCTTACTTGTCACACAAGTTCTGAAACCTGACACTCAAACCCCAGAAACACACACACCAAATCTGCAAAACCATACACTGATTCTAGGCCTTCGACTCAACCACAACACACATTTCTCTGTAACACACACAAATCTATCTTGATTTCCTTTTTCAAACACAAGCTATCAAAACACCACAGTAATTCATCAGAGCCTCTCTCACACACACACACACACACACACACACACACACATCGCTTTACTGAACACCAGCTGATCATGGCTGTAGAATAGGACTATAAACAGGTCAAAGGTCGAGTTATGGGTTTCGGACTGTGTAATACTGTATTTACAAC
>JAULUF010000093.1:585000-607500 GCA_031834385.1 Semotilus atromaculatus
CGACTAAACGCCTGTGATGAGACGACTAAACGCCTGTGGAGAGACGACTAAACGCCTGTGGAGAGACGACTAAACGCCTGTGGAGAGACGACTAAACGCCTGTGGAGAGACGACTAAACGCCTGTGGAGAGACGACTAAACGCCTGTGAAGAGACGACTAAACGCCTGTGGAGAGACGACTAAACGCCTGTGGAGAGACGACTAAACGCCTGTGGAGAGACGACTAAACGCCTGTGAAGAGACGACTAAACGCCTGTGGAGAGACGACTAAACGCCTGTGGAGAGACGACTAAACGCCTGTGGAGAGACGACTAAACGCCTGTGGAGAGACGACTAAACGCCTGTGGAGAGACGACTAAACGCCTGTGGAGAGACGACTAAACGCCTGTGGAGAGACGACTAAACGCCTGTGGAGAGACGACTAAACGCCTGTGGAGAGACGACTAAACGCCTGTGAAGAGACGACTAAACGCCTGTGAAGAGACGACTAAACGCCTGTGGAGAGACGACTAAACGCCTGTGGAGAGACGACTAAACGCCTGTGATGAGACGACTAAACGCCTGTGATGAGACGACTAAACGCCTGTGATGAGACGACTAAACGCCTGTGGAGAGACGACTAAACGCCTGTGGAGAGACGACTAAACGCCTGTGGAGAGACGACTAAACGCCTGTGGAGAGACGACTAAACGCCTGTGAAGAGACGACTAAACGCCTGTGGAGAGACGACTAAACGCCTGTGGAGAGACGACTAAACGCCTGTGGAGAGACGACTAAACGCCTGTGAAGAGACGACTAAACGCCTGTGGAGAGACGACTAAACGCCTGTGGAGAGACGACTAAACGCCTGTGGAGAGACGACTAAACGCCTGTGGAGAGACGACTAAACGCCTGTGGAGAGACGACTAAACGCCTGTGGAGAGACGACTAAACGCCTGTGAAGAGACGACTAAACGCCTGTGAAGAGACGACTAAACGCCTGTGAAGAGACGACTAAACGCCTGTGGAGAGACGACTAAACGCCTGTGGAGAGACGACTAAACGCCTGTGAAGAGACGACTAAACGCCTGTGGAGAGACGACTAAACGCCTGTGGAGAGACGACTAAACGCCTGTGGAGAGACGACTAAACGCCTGTGGAGAGACGACTAAACGCCTGTGGAGAGACGACTAAACGCCTGTGGAGAGACGACTAAACGCCTGTGGAGAGACGACTAAACGCCTGTGGAGAGACGACTAAACGCCTGTGGAGAGACGACTAAACGCCTGTGGAGAGACGACTAAACGCCTGTGGAGAGACGACTAAACGCCTGTGAAGAGACGACTAAACGCCTGTGGAGAGACGACTAAACGCCTGTGGAGAGACGACTAAACGCCTGTGGAGAGACGACTAAACGCCTGTGAAGAGACGACTCGACGCATGTGAAGAGACGACTAAACGCCTGTGGAGAGACGACTAAACGCCTGTGGAGAGACGACTAAACGCCTGTGGAGAGACGACTAAACGCCTGTGAAGAGACGACTAAACGCCTGTGGAGAGACGACTAAACGCCTGTGGAGAGACGACTAAACGCCTGTGAAGAGACGACTCGACGCATGTGAAGAGACGACTAAACGCCTGTGGAGAGACGACTAAACGCCTGTGATGAGACGACTAAACGCCTGTGGAGAGACGACTAAACGCCTGTGATGAGACGACTAAACGCCTGTGAAGAGACGACTAAACGCCTGTGGAGAGACGACTAAACGCCTGTGAAGAGACGACTAAACGCCTGTGGAGAGACGACTAAACGCCTGTGAAGAGACGACTAAACGCCTGTGGAGAGACGACTAAACGCCTGTGGAGAGACGACTAAACGCCTGTGGAGAGACGACTAAACGCCTGTGGAGAGACGACTAAACGCCTGTGGAGAGACGACTAAACGCCTGTGAAGAGACGACTAAACGCCTGTGGAGAGACGACTAAACGCCTGTGGAGAGACGACTAAACGCCTGTGATGAGACGACTAAACGCCTGTGGAGAGACGACTAAACGCCTGTGGAGAGACGACTAAACGCCTGTGATGAGACGACTAAACGCCTGTGGAGAGACGACTAAACGCCTGTGATGAGACGACTAAACGCCTGTGAAGAGACGACTAAACGCCTGTGATGAGACGACTAAACGCCTGTGAAGAGACGACTAAACGCCTGTGGAGAGACGACTAAACGCCTGTGGAGAGACGACTAAACGCCTGTGATGAGACGACTAAACGCCTGTGGAGAGACGACTAAACGCCTGTGATGAGACGACTAAACGCCTGTGAAGAGACGACTAAACGCCTGTGGAGAGACGACTAAACGCCTGTGATGAGACGACTAAACGCCTGTGATGAGACGACTAAACGCCTGTGATGAGACGACTAAACGCCTGTGAAGAGACGACTAAACGCCTGTGGAGAGACGACTAAACGCCTGTGGAGAGACGACTAAACGCCTGTGGAGAGACGACTAAACGCCTGTGGAGAGACGACTAAACGCCTGTGAAGAGACGACTAAACGCCTGTGAAGAGACGACTAAACGCCTGTGGAGAGACGACTAAACGCCTGTGGAGAGACGACTAAACGCCTGTGATGAGACGACTAAACGCCTGTGGAGAGACGACTAAACGCCTGTGGAGAGACGACTAAACGCCTGTGGAGAGACGACTAAACGCCTGTGGAGAGACGACTAAACGCCTGTGGAGAGACGACTAAACGCCTGTGGAGAGACGACTAAACGCCTGTGATGAGACGACTAAACGCCTGTGGAGAGACGACTAAACGCCTGTGAAGAGACGACTAAACGCCTGTGGAGAGACGACTAAACGCCTGTGATGAGACGACTAAACGCCTGTGATGAGACGACTAAACGCCTGTGATGAGACGACTAAACGCCTGTGGAGAGACGACTAAACGCCTGTGGAGAGACGACTAAACGCCTGTGGAGAGACGACTAAACGCCTGTGGAGAGACGACTAAACGCCTGTGAAGAGACGACTAAACGCCTGTGAAGAGACGACTAAACGCCTGTGGAGAGACGACTAAACGCCTGTGGAGAGACGACTAAACGCCTGTGATGAGACGACTAAACGCCTGTGAAGAGACGACTAAACGCCTGTGAAGAGACGACTAAACGCCTGTGGAGAGACGACTAAACGCCTGTGGAGAGACGACTAAACGCCTGTGGAGAGACGACTAAACGCCTGTGGAGAGACGACTAAACGCCTGTGGAGAGACGACTAAACGCCTGTGGAGAGACGACTAAACGCCTGTGATGAGACGACTAAACGCCTGTGGAGAGACGACTAAACGCCTGTGAAGAGACGACTAAACGCCTGTGGAGAGACGACTAAACGCCTGTGGAGAGACGACTAAACGCCTGTGGAGAGACGACTAAACGCCTGTGGAGAGACGACTAAACGCCTGTGGAGAGACGACTAAACGCCTGTGGAGAGACGACTAAACGCCTGTGGAGAGACGACTAAACGCCTGTGGAGAGACGACTAAACGCCTGTGATGAGACGACTAAACGCCTGTGGAGAGACGACTAAACGCCTGTGGAGAGACGACTAAACGCCTGTGATGAGACGACTAAACGCCTGTGGAGAGACGACTAAACGCCTGTGGAGAGACGACTAAACGCCTGTGGAGAGACGACTAAACGCCTGTGATGAGACGACTAAACGCCTGTGGAGAGACGACTAAACGCCTGTGAAGAGACGACTAAACGCCTGTGGAGAGACGACTAAACGCCTGTGATGAGACGACTAAACGCCTGTGGAGAGACGACTAAACGCCTGTGGAGAGACGACTAAACGCCTGTAATGAGACGACTAAACGCCTGTGGAGAGACGACTAAACGCCTGTGGAGAGACGACTAAACGCCTGTGATGAGACGACTAAACGCCTGTGGAGAGACGACTAAACGCCTGTGGAGAGACGACTAAACGCCTGTGGAGAGACGACTAAACGCCTGTGATGAGACGACTAAACGCCTGTGGAGAGACGACTAAACGCCTGTGATGAGACGACTAAACGCCTGTGGAGAGACGACTAAACGCCTGTGGAGAGACGACTAAACGCCTGTGATGAGACGACTAAACGCCTGTGGAGAGACGACTAAACGCCTGTGGAGAGACGACTAAACGCCTGTGGAGAGACGACTAAACGCCTGTGGAGAGACGACTAAACGCCTGTGGAGAGACGACTAAACGCCTGTGATGAGACGACTAAACGCCTGTGAAGAGACGACTAAACGCCTGTGGAGAGACGACTAAACGCCTGTGGAGAGACGACTAAACGCCTGTGGAGAGACGACTAAACGCCTGTGGAGAGACGACTAAACGCCTGTAATGAGACGACTAAACGCCTGTGGAGAGACGACTAAACGCCTGTGGAGAGACGACTAAACGCCTGTGGAGAGACGACTAAACGCCTGTGGAGAGACGACTAAACGCCTGTGATGAGACGACTAAACGCCTGTGGAGAGACGACTAAACGCCTGTGGAGAGACGACTAAACGCCTGTGGAGAGACGACTAAACGCCTGTGGAGAGACGACTAAACGCCTGTGGAGAGACGACTAAACGCCTGTGATGAGACGACTAAACGCCTGTGGAGAGACGACTAAACGCCTGTGGAGAGACGACTAAACGCCTGTGGAGAGACGACTAAACGCCTGTGGAGAGACGACTAAACGCCTGTGGAGAGACGACTAAACGCCTGTGGAGAGACGACTAAACGCCTGTGAAGAGACGACTAAACGCCTGTGGAGAGACGACTAAACGCCTGTGGAGAGACGACTAAACGCCTGTGGAGAGACGACTAAACGCCTGTGATGAGACGACTAAACGCCTGTGGAGAGACGACTAAACGCCTGTGGAGAGACGACTAAACGCCTGTGGAGAGACGACTAAACGCCTGTGGAGAGACGACTAAACGCCTGTGGAGAGACGACTAAACGCCTGTGGAGAGACGACTAAACGCCTGTGAAGAGACGACTCGACGCCGGCGATATGTTATGCCCTAAATTAATACATGATGAACTAACTGTATTTTCTATGTACATTTTTAATGCACTTTCTGTAAAGCTGCTTTGAAACAATGTGTATTGTGAAAAGCGCTATACAAATAAATTTGAATTGAATTGAGAGAGAGAGAGAGAGATGAAGCGAACAGAGAGAGAGAGAGAGAGAGAGAGAGAGAGATGAAGCGAACAGAGAGAGAGAGAGAGAGAGATGAAGCGAACAGAGAGAGAGAGAGAGGGAGAACAGAGAGAGAGAGAGAGAGATGAAGCGAACAGAGAGAGAGAGAGAGAGAGAGAGAGAGAGAGAGAGAGAGATGAAGCGAACAGAGAGAGGGAGAGCGAGAGAGAGAGAGAGAGAGAGAGAGAGAGATGAAGCGAACAGAGAGAGAGAGAGAGATGAAGCGAACAGAGAGAGAGAGAGAGGGAGAACAGAGAGAGAGAGAGAGAGATGAAGCGAACAGAGAGAGAGAGAGAGAGAGAGGGAGAGATGAAGCGAACAGAGAGAGAGATAGAGAGAGGGAGAGATGAAGCGAACAGAGAGAGAGAGAGAGATGAAGCGAACAGAGAGAGAGAGAGAGGGAGAACAGAGAGAGAGAGAGAGATGAAGCGAACAGAGAGAGAGAGAGAGAGAGAGAGAGAGAGAGAGAGAGAGAGATGAAGCGAACAGAGAGAGGGAGAGCGAGAGAGAGAGAGAGAGAGATGAAGCGAACAGAGAGAGAGAGAGAGAGATGAAGCGAACAGAGAGAGAGAGAGGGAGAACAGAGAGAGAGAGAGAGATGAAGCGAACAGAGAGAGAGAGAGAGAGAGAGAGAGAGATGAAGCAAACAGAGAGAGGGAGAGCGAGAGAGAGAGAGAGAGAGATGAAGCGAACAGAGAAATTTTACAAAGACTTTATTAAAACAATTGTAAAAAAAAAAAAAAAAAAAAAAAAAAAAATACACTCAACCAAGTAAAATCACATTAAGTCAACACACTTTTGAAAATGAGATTATTCTCTACAACAGAGCAGAGCACGTCCTTGTGACACCAAATATTGGAAAACTTTCCTAGATCGTTCATCAAACTGTAGTAATTAAAATCTATTCTTAAACGCGATTTTAACATTTTAACAAATACGAAAACAGCATCATCATCTGTAGATCCTTCAACCTTATTTCGTCTACTCATATACACAGCCATCTTTGCTCTTCCCAAAATAAAATTAAAGAGTTGACACTGCTCCCTCTTTCTTTGGGAATACCTGTAGCCTAAAATAAACAACTGCTTGGAAAAAACTACACCAAACAGTTTAAAAAGATCTTCCAACATAGAGAACAGTGGCAGAAGACGACAACAGTCCGTAAAACAGTGAAAAACTGTCTCACGCAGCGTACAAAAAGGGCAGTCATGATTGATATCAGGATTTAAAACAGAGATAAAAGAATTAACGGCGACAGCTGTATGTAAAACTCTCCATTGCAAATCTGCAACCTTCTTCAACAACGGTTGTTTATACAGCGCTCTCCATTCAGGTCCAACACCCTCTAGCAGACCTAAGCGAGCTCTCCATGGAGTGTCAATTTTACCATTTAACTTGTCTTTGTTCAAAATTTTTACGATCAATCTGTATAACAGTTTCTTATCTGCATCATGAATAGACAGACCTGAATTATTGGTTTCTAAAAAAAAACCTGTACAGTCCTTAAAGTCTGGGAGAACCTTCACCAAAGGGAAAAAATCATCAACACTCTGTTGAACAGAACCATCACAATAACAATGCAACAATGTGCGTTCGGCATCTGTTAAAGCATCTTTCCACTTTTTGAGCAACAATTCAATCATGCGAGTAGAATGCACCTTCAGATGAGAGGCAAGGAGTAGAGCATTGTCCATGTTTGCACCTGTAAACTGAATTACATGTCCTAAAGTCACAACATTAGACAAACAGAACTGTTTGAGTAAACTGGGACCAAATTGACAGGTTGCACTCAAACGGGTCCCATACACAACTGGCTCTTGAAGAAGCCAATAGAGTGACCTGTGATGCTCTGTCCTCTCCACTTTAAATAGATTCCAGACTTTGAGCAGTCCACGGTAGAAACTTGACAATCCACTGGTGTTGAGCTGGTTTAAGTCCATCAGAAACAATGTTCTGCTTAGGCCCAGTCCACCTAGCTGGTTCAAGATAGTACATGCCAACGGTCTCCACACTAGATCTGCGGGACCACACAGAAACCTCTGCACGAACTGGAAACGGAAAGTTGCCCCTCTACTGTTCAGATGAACTAATCCTTGTCCTCCTTCATCTTTCGGCAAAAATAAAACGCTTTGAGGCGTCCAATGCAGACGATCCCAAAAGAAATCAACAAGAAGCGCCTGAATCTTTGACAGCAAATCTGGAGGAGGATCCACACATGATAAACGATGCCATAAAGTGGAGGAAATCAAGTTGTTAATAACAAGAACTCGACCTCGATAAGACATTTTTGGTAAAATCCACTTCCATCTGGCAAAACAACCTTTAGTCTTTTCAAGAACATTATCCCAGTTTTTAAGAACAAAAGTTTCATCACCCAAAAATACACCTAAGTATTTTAACCCCCCCTCTGTCTTCCAATTTAATCCCAACGGCAATTGAAACTGTTTTTCTGTCACTCCTATACAGAGAGCTTCGCTTTTGCTCCAGTTTACTCTGGCTGAAGAAATAATACCATATTGAACTATAACGTTTGCTAGGATATCAATATCTTGTTGATTATCCACCATGATGACTAAATCATCTGCATATGCAGATAACTTTAAAGGTACATTGCACCCTGGTAAAATCACACCTTGTAAAACAGATCTAAGTCTATGTAATAAAGGTTCAAAAGCCAAAGAATATAACATACCGGACAGGGCACAGCCCTGTCTAATTCCCCGCTGGACCTGAAACGGAGCGCTCAAAACACCATTGACTTTTAAAACACTCTGAACATCACAATACAAAGTCTTGATCTTGTTGATAAAACCAGGAGTAAAACCAAAAGCAGTCAATGTTTGCCATAAATATTCGTGTTCAACACGGTCAAACGCTTTCTCCTGATCAATAGAAACAATTCCCATTTTGAGACCAAAAAGCTTAGAAATTTCTAACAAGTCTCGAATGAGAACAATGTTATCAGAAATCAACCGGCCAGGGATACAGTAGGTCTGATCAGGCAAAATAACTTGTTCCATCACTTTGCCAAGTCTATTTGCCAACACTTTGGAGAGTAGCTTATAGTCGGTACAAAGCAAGGACACAGGTCTCCAGTTTTTTATGAGCTGCAGATCACCTTTTTTTGGCAGCAAGGTCAGAACTGCCCTCCTGCAACTTAGAGGCAGACGTCCATTGGCTAGGCTATCTTTCAGCACTGCCAGAAGATCTTCTCCAATTATAAACCAAAAAAACTTATAAAAATCAACAGGTAGACCATCTAGTCCTGGAGTTTTTCTGCTCTGCATACTCTGCAGTGCTACATACAGTTCACCCAGGCCAATATCTGCTTCCAGCACCACATTACTGTCTTGTTCAACCTGGGGAAGACCAGAATAAAAACTCTGAGCTAACATCTGCTCCTCTTGGTGTTCACATTTATACAAATCACAGTAAAAACTGACAGCATGTTTACGAATATCAGCATGATCAGACAATACATGTCCAGAGTCAGACTTTAAACTATGAATGTATCTCTTTTGACCATTTTTCCGCTCCAATCCAAAGAAAAAATGAGATGGAACATCCATTTCAACTACGTTCTTAAAACGGGACCTAATAAGAGCCCCTTGTGCTGATACCCCAAGCAAGTTCGTTAAAACAGACTTTTTGACCTCGAGAGCTTCAAGATGACACTGATCCTTTGTGGCCTCAGCCAAAACCTGGAGCTCTTCTACTTCAGACTCTAGAGCTTTTACTGACTTCAATAAGACTTTGGTAACATTACAGTTATATTGCTGACACAACTGTTTTGTTTGAACTTTTCCAAAGTCCCACCATTGTTGTAAAGACATAAAATCATTTTTTGTACCTTGATGGTTTTTCCAAAAAGATACAAAAACTTCTTTAAAATGTGCATCTTCAAGTAAAGCTGTGTTAAAATGCCAGTAGGCACTACTGGACTTTAAACACTTCAAAAAGACACAAATCACAACGAGTGAGTGATCAGAAAACCCAACAGGGCTAATAAAACAGTTTTTAACAACATTGAAATGATACTTAAAACAATAAAAACGGTCAAGTCTGGCCAAAGACAATAAATTGTCTTTACAATGAGTCCAGGTGTACTGACTTTGATTATCATGTAACTCTCTCCACACATCATGTAACTCATGAGTCTCTACTAGCTGAATCAGACGGGTGCGAGAGGCAGGGTGAGGCTCAACATGATTTCTATCAAGTCTACTCTCTGTGCAATTCCAGTCTCCACCTATAAATAAAAACTCTTTATCATTGCAATCTCTAATAACATCATTTACATTTTCCAAAAAAGTCAATCTCTCTTTACCAACAGCTGGAGCATATACAGTGATGAACACAAGTTGTACATTTTCATATACAACTCTGACTTTTAACAGTCGACCTTCAACAAACTCTTCACACTCAACAGATTGAGGATTGAAACTTTTGGAAAAAAGAACACCCACTCCACAACTATTACTAGTTTTGTGACTTAAAAAAACATCACCCTCCCATTCTCTCTTCCAATCAACTTCATTTTCAAGAGTACTATGTGTCTCTTGTACAAAGATCACGTCCAAATTTTTAAGGGAGCACAGCCTGAAAAAAGAAGCTCTTTTTCTTTCATCTCTAGCTCCATTCAAATTCAGGCTGCCTATTTTTAACTCACTCATAAAACAAAAGAAAAAAAGAAAACCAAACGAAAAACAAGAAAAAAACAAAAATGAAAAACTAGACATACTCGCCATCTTCTAGCTGTCTTTTAACTTTCAAAACAAGTTTCTTTAAGCGATACATTTCTTGATCAGTAAAGATTTTCTCCCCTGCACTTTCAGAACTTTTTTGAAATTTTTTAACTGAATCAATGAAAAGTTGTAGATCAGGAAACACACTCTCAAGGTTAACATTCCTAGCCCCTTTAGTACTTTTGAGGAACTTCTTAATACTCAACATAGAGTAGCCACCTCTCTCCAGAGGCAAAGACTGTGAGGAAACTATAGATTCTGCATCAGAGTCTACCTCAACATCACTATAAGAGGTTTGGGAGCAATCATGAAGAGGAAAAGTTTTCATTTTTCCAGAGAATAGAAACTCATCTCTTGCTTTCCTTTTCTTAGCATTATCTTCATCAGATCTGTCATCTACTAACATCTCACTTTCTTCAGTCAAAGAACATTCTACCTCCTCTACTTCCTTCTGAAAGCTACTACTACCCTCTTCCATATCCCGCTGTTGCCTGTCCTCAACTGGAGAGGGAGCCTGAAAAAGCTCTTCGTTCTTCTGTGGTGAACTTTTATTTTGTTCAAGCTTCTGAGCTTTATGTGATTTTTTTGTTTTTAAACCGTCTGAATCATTCCGTTTTTGTCCCTGAGAATGTTTTGGTTCATTCTGTTTTTGTCCCTGAGTTTGATCTGATTCACTTTGTTTTTGTCCCTGAGTTTTATCTGATTCACTTTGTTTTTGTCCCTGAGTTTTATCCGATTCACTCTGTTTTTGTCCCTGAGTTTGATCTGATTCACTTTGTTTTTGTCCCTGAGTTTTATCTGATTCACTTTGTTTTTGTCCCTGAGTTTTATCCGATTCACTCTGTTTTTGTCCCTGAGTTTTATCCGATTCACTCTGTTTTTGTCCCTGAGTTTTACCTGATTCACTTTGTTTCTGTCTCTGAGTTTTATCTGATTCACTTTGTTTTTGTCCCTGAGTTTTATCTGATTCACTTTGTTTTTGTCCCTGAGTTTTATCCGATTCACTTTGTTTCTGTCTCTGAGTTTTATCCGATTCACTTTGTTTCTGTCTCTGAGTTTTATCTGATTCACTTTGTTTTTGTCCCTGAGTTTTATCCGGCTCACTCTGTTTCTGTCCCTGAGTTTTATCCGATTCACTTTGTTTCAGTCCCTGAGTTTTATCTGATTCACTTTGTTTCAGTCCCTGAGTTTTATCTGATTCACTTTGTTTCAGTCCCTGAGTTTTATCTGATTCACTTTGTTTCTGTCCCTGAGTTTTATCCGATTCACTTTGTTTTTGTCCCTGAGTTTCATTTAACTTACTTTGTTTAGGTCCCTGAAATTCCTTTACTACATTCTGTTTTTGTCCTTGTAAATTATTTGTTTTGTCAAATTTTTGTCCCTGGATTTCGTTTAATTCATTTTGTTTTTGTCTCTGAGATGTACTTGGCTCACCCTGATCTAAGGTCTTATTATTACTTCCCGCAGGGAATTTATCTGGGCATGATCGTATAATGTGACCCTCCATTCCACATCCAAAACATTTCATTTTCTCAGACGTTACATAAACGTTGTAATCATAATCATCCACTCTGAACTTGAACACTAAATTTAAATCTTCATTGTTATTTTTAAGAACCATGAAAACCTGCCTTCTAAAAGAAACAACATGTCTCAAATGCGGAGATTTACAGCCAAGGCCAATTGTTTTAATCGGAGACATCAGCTGTCCATGTCTCGAAAGCTCCCTCTCTAACATTTCGTTGCTGATGAACGGAGGGACTTGCGACAAAATAATCTTTTTAGCCGGATTAACGAGCGGCACCGCTTGAATCAAGAGATCTTTGATCGTTACACCTTGTTCAACAATTGTTGCAACTTTCTCAAAGCTATCTACAAAAATCACAACACCGTTGTTCATCCTCGACGCGGATTTAACGCTATCATATCCAACAATTCCTCCGACTGCCAGAGCGCAATCCTCCACAGAACAGTCTATAGTTGGACAAAGTTTAAAAGCATGTCGACGCGTGAGCGTTTCCAGCCCCACTCCTCCAACACCGCGAGCCGGCATGACTCCCGGTTACACCGGTCGCCGCCGCACACCAAGACAACTAACCCACTTAAAATACACCACTAACAATAAACTAAATAAAAAACTAAAACAACATCGAAAAAAGAGAGAAAAAAGAAGAAATAACACTCACGCAAACACCACGCTCCCAATCTCGCACCACTCACCCAACTTCCGCTCAGAGAGAGAGAGAGAGAGATGAAGCGAACAGAGAGAGAGAGAGAGGGAGAACGGCAACGGCAGACTTCGAGGAGACTCCTACGGTAGATACACCTACAGCTCATCTTTCGGTAGCAGTACAGTCGACTATTTTCTGACAGACCTTAACCCAAACTCCCTCAGAGCGTTCACAGTCAGCCCACTAAACCCCCTGTCAGACCACAGTAAAATAACCCTCTACTTAAACAGAGCAATGCCCAACCAAGAAGCATCTAAACAAACCCAGCTCCACTCACTTAGAAACATGTATAGATGGAAACAAAACAGTAAAGATACATATTTAAGTACAATTAGTCAACCGACAATTCAAGCCCTATTAGATCAATTCCTTGCCACTCCTTTCCCGCACAATAGTGAAGGTACAAACCTAGCAGTAGACAAGCTGAACAGAATATTTGAGGTATCAGCAACATTATCCAACTTAAAAAACACAAAAAGAAAACCAAAAAGACCACATGCCACTGAGAAATGGTTTGACAACAACTGCAAAAAACTTAGGAAAGAATTGAGAATCCTATCCAACCAGAAACACAGAGATGCTGACAATGAGAACATCCGTCATCTCTATCACGAAAAACTTAAACAATATAGGAATATTGTAAGAAAGAAAAAAGAACAAAACACAAAAAGTCAACTCAGGGAAATTGAAGAATCCTTAGAATCCGACCAGTTCTGGAAACATTGGAACACACTAAACAAATCCTACCACCAAGAACTAGCTATCCAGAATGGAGATGTTTGGATTAACCACTTCTCCAACCTCTTTAATAATGTAAACAGAAATCAGGAACAAAATGCCCTTTATGACAAACTAAGGGTTTTAGAATCAACCATCAAAGACTACCAGAACCCCTTAGACTCCCCAATGACACTAACCGAACTATTAGACAGAATCCAAACCCTAAAACTGCAAAAAGCCTGTGGTGTCGATGGCATCCTAAATGAAATGATTAAATACACAGACCACAAATTCAAATTAGCCATTCTCAAGCTCTTCAATATCATCCTGAGTTTAGGTATATTCCCCAACATTTGGAACAAAGGACTTATTACCCCAATCCATAAAAACGGAGACAGATTTGACCCTAATAACTACCGTGGTATATGTGTAAACAGCAACCTAGGCAAACTCTTCTGCAACATCCTAAACAGCAGACTAGCCCATTTTCTCAGAGACAGAAATGTCCTGAGCAAGTGTCAAATTGGCTTCCAACCAAAATATCGCACATCAGACCATATATACACTCTCCATACCTTAGTCGATAAGCAAATTAACCAAAACAAAAGTAAAATTTTCTCATGCTTTGTGGACTTCAAAAAAGCTTTTGACTCCATTTGGCATGAAGGTCTTTTTCTTCAATTAATCCAGTGCGGCATTGGAGGAAAAACATATGACATCATCAAATCAATGTACACAAACAACAAATTTGCAGTTAAAATTGGTAACAAACACACAGAATTCCTCCCTCAGAGTCGTGGAGTGAGACAGGGCTGCAGCTTAAGTCCCACGCTGTTCAATATCTACATAAATGAGCTAGCGAGGGCTCTGGATCAGTCTGCAGCACCTGGCCTTACTCTACTGGACACTGAAGTCAGATGCCTTCTGTTTGCTGATGATCTGGTGCTGCTGTCTCCCACTAAAGAGGGTCTACAGCAGCATCTAGACCTACTGCACAACTTCTGTCAGTCATGGGCCCTGTCAGTTAACCCCAAAAAGACAAAAATAATGATTTTCCAAAAAAGACCCAGCCGCCAAGACCAACATCATAGATTTAAATTGAACAACATGCTCATCGAACACACGCAGGACTACACTTACCTTGGCATAAATATTAGCAACACAGGAAATTTTAAAAAAGCTGTAAACAACTTGAGAGACAAGGCACGGAGAGCTTTTTATGCTATTAAGAGAAATATCCAAATTGACATCCCAAATAGAATTTGGCTAAAAATAATCAAAACAGTAATACAGCCCATTGCGCTGTACGGGTGTGAAGTCTGGGGTCCACTCACAGACCAAGAGTTCAATAAATGGGACAAACACCCAATAGAGACTCTGCAGACAGAGCTGTGCAAAATCTTGCTACGAGTTCAGCGCAAAACCCCAAATAATGCCTGTAGAGCAGAATTAGGATTATACCCCCTTGTAATAACTATTCAAAAAAGAGCCATTAAATTCCATGCCCACTTAAAAAACAGTGATGAACAGACCCTCCATTACAAAGCCCTGTCCTACCAAGAGCTGAAGCCAGAGAAGAACGCCCTCGGCCGATTGGTCTTAGAGCTGACGTCACAAACTGACAATAAAAACATAGCCACACCAAACCAAATAATTAAAACACAAAAAGAGAAATACCTCAAACATTGGACAGACGCAACAGCCAAACAGAGTAAACTGGAATGCTATTTGGCCCTAAACAGGAAATATGAATTGGCAGGATACCTGAGTAAAGTGAGCGACCCTAAACTGAGGAAAGTCCTGAGCATGTACAGACTCAGTGAAAACACACTGAACATAGAGACAGGCAGACACAGACAGACCTGGCTGCCGAAGGAAGAGCGACTGTGCCCTCACTGTTCAGAGAACCAAGTGGAGACAGAACTACACTTTTTGACATCCTGCCCCAAATATACACACATTAGAGACACTTTCTATCCCCTTTTTACAACCTACCAGAAAGACTTCCATCAGAAATCAAATATGGACAAACTCCCACTCCTGCTAGGAGAAAGCCCAGCGAGCTCAAACCTGGCTGCCAGGTACGTGAGGTCCTGTCACGAAGAAAGAGCCTCCTGCAGGACAGAGCTACAAGCTATACGCCTAGAGACACTATTATAAATATTAGAAGATTAAACATTTTATCGCAATGTTTATTTCCATGTAAAAAAAAAAAAAAAACTACTTTATTTTTATTTTAATAATTATTTATTTATTTATTTGTATTGTATAGTGTTATGAATGCTTTGGCAATGTAAAGATTTCTTTCACCATGCCAATAAAGCTATTTGAATCTTGAATCTTGAGAACAGAGAGAGAGAGAGAGAGATGAAGCGAACAGAGAGAGAGAGAGAGAGAGGGAGAGATGAAGCGAACAGAGAGAGAGAGAGAGAGAGGGAGAGATGAAGCGAACAGAGAGAGAGAGAGAGAGAGATGAAGCGAACAGAGAGAGAGAGAGAGGGAGAACAGAGAGAGAGAGAGAGAGATGAAGCGAACAGAGAGAGAGAGAGAGAGAGGGAGAGATGAAGCGAACAGAGAGAGAGAGAGAGAGAGAGAGAGAGAGAGAGAGAGAGAAGCGGATGCAGAAGAGAACGAGCTCGTTTGATCTGTGATTACAGTGTAAAACTGAGTAAGAGCAGAAACTCCCGCTCGTGTGTTTATCGTTCCTGTTTCAGACACTTTCCATTTCTTCTTGAAAAAAAGAAACTGAAAATGAGCATCTTCTCAAACTAAAATTGAAATATAAAATCCAGCATTCAGTGCTTGATTACTGTAGTATATGGAGAAATGAAACTGAATGATTTCATGTTGAGAAGAGAAAGTGACATTTTAAACGCACAACTTTATCCTCCGTCACAGTCTGTGTAATCCAGATGAAAGTGTGTGTGTGTGTGTGTGTGTGTGTGTGTGTGTGTTTGTGTGTTTGTGTGTGAGTGTGTGTGTGTGTGTGTGTGTGTGTTTGTGTGTGAGTGTGTACAATACGTACAGTGTCTGTGATTCAGTGGCGGATCTGAAAGCGACACTACAGAAGTGAAACCGCCTGTCGGGGATTTCAGAACCACTGGGACTTTTCTGTCCACCGTCTGAGGTCACGCAGGGTATGCCAACATTACCCATAATCCAACATTACCCATAATCCAACATTACCCATAATCCACCATTGCAATAACCCACAGAGTATGTCATTACAATGATTTATAGGTGCACAACATCATCATTGTTTTAATAATGTTGAATGAGAATAAGTTCCTCTTCAGCATCTCTTCTCTTCTCGGATGACGAGGGCGGGGCTATAACCTGTCACTCACATGAGATCAGCCAATAGCAAACCACAACCATCCAATCAGCCAATCAAGTCACAGACACACATGTGTTCTTGTTCCTGAAGCGCTTCACTTGGTACACGCACACACACACACACACACACACACACACACACACACACACACACACTCAGTACACCGTTCTTCAAGCTCTAATCCTCCAGCGTTAATCGACTAATTCTCCTGACGGCTTTGTCGGACAAAATGGCGGATGGCGGACTATGATTGGTCAGATCGCCTTTCAATCAAACTCGATTGTCTCAAAAACACACACACACAAATCCAAGGTGATTCGTACGTGAATGACGATTTGCACATTCACATTCAAGGATAAACTCGTACATTTTAAACATTCAAAGGTTTTTGTGCACAGTTGTATATCTACGAATTGTGTTTTGCATTTGTGAAATGTATTTTATGAATATATAATTTTATTTTGCGCATGTGAATTGCTTTTTGTGAGTACAAAAATTAGGTTTCATGCATGTGAAATTGTTTACGCATGTGTGAATAATTTTTTGTGCGTGAATAATTAATGAGATTGATTTGGCTCCACAGAAAACGGCCTGATGTAAATAAGGCGCTGAGGAAACCCTGAAAGCGGAGACGTTTAGCGTGTACTTTCTGTGATCTCTGATTCACTTTCAAGCCTGTGAGTTCGGCTGCAGCTTTTGGAAAGAAGAGACACGAATCAAGTGACCTTGAACATCCGAAAACTATTGAGTCATTCCAACAGCAGGTGCGGGATTAACGCTCACCAAATCCACAGGGCTTAAACGGACTATATTTTCTTTACCAAAGCGCCGATTACTAATGATCGATGTCTAGCAGATAAAAACATCAGATCAAACATCATGTACAGCATTTCAATTTTTGGCGTGAAGAATATGAGCCCATATATAATGGCCTTTTACAGTCTCGATGTAGTTTCAGGCTCTACTAGAACTGTAATGTTGATTATTCTCCTCATATTCTCCATTGTTGCGGCTCCTCTCTTCCCAGTCTGTCAGTAACGCTCTGTTTACTTCCTGTCTCTATGAAGCCCCTCCTCCTGAAAAGCACACTGTGCTCTGATTGGTCGGCTGGATCAGTGTGCTGTGATTGGTCGAGCGCTTCGAGTGTGTTTGGGAAATGTCCCGCCCCTTTCCATAACCACCAGTTTAACACACTACTAACTAACTCACCCAGGCCCCGCCCCTTTATTCTGCGTATGAATTATTATAATGAGGAATATTGTGACGTGTTCGTTCCGGAAGAAACTCAAGATACAATGGAGGCGTTTCAGGAGTTCAGAAACACTGACACTGATATAGAGAAGAACTGGAGCTGTTCATGATCACAGCAACAGCACACACTGATACACACACTGATACACACACTGATGCACACACTGATGCACACACTGATACACACACTGATACACACACTGATGCACACACTGATGCACACACTGATACACACACTGATACACACACTGATGCACACACTGATGCACACACTGATACACACACTGATGCACACACTGATGCACACACTGATACACACACTGATACACACACTGATACACACACTGATGCCAACATGACATCATGACTTTGCGTAAACATACACGCCACTTTCAAATCAAGTGGCGTGTTATCTATACGCATTTTCAGCTATCCGCGTGTATGTGTACGCCGTTAAATTTCCGCGCGAAACTAAGCTAAATGAATATCTACATCTGGGGAGCGATATTTTTTTCCCTAGGATGGTAGGGGAAGAGTCATAAATGCTAATAACCCAAGTGACGGGTAGGTTTAGGGACGTCGTTGGGGTAGGTCATATATTTATATATAGTAATGTAACGTTAAGTCAATGGCGTTGATAAACACGCTGAAAAGCGATTATGCGTGTTGATAGCACGCCAAAAATGGAAATACGAATTGGCGTGTCATACGCTATTTCATGAGATCAGTCTGCTGATACACACACTGATGCACACACTGATACACACACTGATGCACACACTGATACACACACAGATACACACACTGATACACACACAGATACACACACTGATACACACACAGATACACACACTGATACACACACAGATACACACACTGATGCACACACTGATACACACACAGATACACACACTGATGCACACACACTAATACACACACTGATACACACACTGATGCACACACTGATACACACACAGATACACACAGAGATACACACACTGATACACACACAGATACACACAGAGATACACACACTGCTCTTACACAGATCTGCATGTGCTCTCTGTTATCGGCCCGCACTGACCTCTGACCTCTGACCTCTGTTTGCTGGAATCTCATGTCACACACAGCAATAACACCAGCTGTAGTTTAGTTATGATTTATTTATTTCCCAGCTCAGGGAAGTGTGTGTAGAGTGGCCGGCGTCCAGAGGTTCTTTGCTCGGATGGATTTCGGAGAACGTTATCTTTCTCAGCGTCTAAATATAGTCGTATCTTTGACATGTCCATACGCACCGGTGCACATATTCATCTTCACGATCAAAAACTGGAGTGATCCAGAGATCCTGTCTCGTGATGATGACAGAAACACTGATCCTGTCTCGTGATGATGACAGAAACACTGATCCTGTCTCGTGATGATGACAGAAACACTGATCCTGTCTCGTGATGATGACAGAAACACTGATCCTGTCTCGTGATGATGACAGAAACACTGATCCTGTCTCGTGATGATGACAGAAACACTGATCCTGTCTCGTGATGATGACAGAAACACTGATCCTGTCTCGTGATGATGACAGAAACACTGATCCTGTCTCGTGATGATGACAGAAACACTGATCCTGTCTCGTGATGATGACAGAAACACTGATCCTGTCTCGTGATGATGACAGAAACACTGATCCTGTCTCGTGATGATGACAGAAACACTGATCCTGTCTCGTGATGATGACAGAAACACTGATCCTGTCTCGTGATGATGACAGAAACACTGATCCTGTCTCGTGATGATGACAGAAACACTGATCCTGTCTCGTGATGATGACAGAAACACTGATCCTGTCTCGTGATGATGACAGAAACACTGATCCTGTCTCGTGATGATGACAGAAACACTGATCCTGTCTCGTGATGATGACAGAAACACTGATCCTGTCTCGTGATGATGACAGAAACACTGATCCTGTCTCGTGATGATGACAGAAACACTGATCCTGTCTCGTGATGATGACAGAAACACTGATCCTGTCTCGTGATGAATATACGACGTTTGATTGACAGACTTACTGTCCAATGACTCTAGGTGGTCTTGGAAATGATTGGCTGGAGTTGTTCGAGTCCTGCCCGTTCCTCAGATGATTAAACTGATTAATTTTCATTTCAGTGCTTCTAACTCAGTGGCTGTAAGTGGGTTATGAATAGGATTTCAAGTGATAAAAGTGATTTAAAGAAAAAAAACGGACAAAAACGAGAATCACATACCCCACCTTTAATATAAAATGTAAATACATTTGGCTGTATCAAATTAAAGTGATTTTAAAGCTGGTCCAGTGTCATGTTGTACGGATCAAAGCTTCATCACTGTTCTTCTCCCAGTGTTCTCAAGGCTCGAGTGTGCAAACTGGGCGATGTTTATCACCATTAACGCATCAGAAACAGAAAGATCACACACACACACACACACACACACACACACACACACACAGGATAGCGGGATTGATTCCCTCGACTGGAAAAACATCACGTGATGCGTGTTTCCCTTAAACAAAGAGACACAGATTCCCCCGTGACTCTCGGCGCCTGATTGGCTGAGACCCGCTGCCGTAACCATGGCGACCGCCCACAGAGCACCTGGAGTGATGATGCGGCGTCGCCATGACTCCTGAAGGACGGAGCGCTGGTATAAATAGAAAGAGGGATGATATTTGGGGAAGATGCTGCCAGCTGTGACCAACACACACACACACACACACACTGCCATCAGAGACACAGGTGCCACACACACACACACACACACACACACACACACTGCCATCAGAGACACAGGTGCCACACACACACACACACACACACACACACACACACACGCACACACACACTGCCATCAGAGACACAGGTGCCACGACTGGAGACGGTCCATCGCCACGGCAACCGCCTCATGGATGCGGCTAGAGACGGTCCATCGCCACGGCAACCGCCTCATGGATGCGGCTGGAGACGGTCAGCGGGTTCAAAGTTTCAATAGAACTGAATAATTCCGTCAAATGATCCGTTTCATCCTCCGTGGTGTTTGTGGTGGAGCAGGTGTGTGTAGACAGAGGTGGATCATGCAATATCTGGTAACCTTGTTACTGTTTGCATATTAAATAATATAATATCATTAATATCATATAATATAACGAAAGTCTTGTGAATGGAAATATATATTTTAATAAACAGAAGCTAGAGTTGTGAGGGTCTTGTGTCAGATTATACATTATTCACACACACACACACACACTAACGTGACCTTTGACTGATGAAACATTTACTGTGGAAACACATGTTGGCAAACACAAACACACACTAATTGAGCAGGTTCATGATGTCACACATGAATAGATGCTCGGGTCAGGCCGCTGAGGCGTGGCGTGTGATTGGCTGGCCGGATCATGTGACCAAACAGCCTCTCGGAGGAAAAGTTCAGGTTTGTGTCTCGAGTTTCATGTGCGACTCGTTTTTCATTGGTTAATTATTAAGTGTGGGAAAGAGCAGTTCACGGGCACTCTCAGAGCTATTGTAGTGTGTGTGTGTGTGTGTGTGTGTGTGTGTGTGTGTGTGTGTGTGTGTGTGTGTGTGTGTGTGTCCACACTCCACACACACACACACACGTACACACAGCAAAAGGGATTTGGGATTTCCCCGCTGGGAATGTTTTGTTTTGTAACATAGTTTTCCTTGCTTTGAAGCACCGTGTGTGTGTGTGTGTGTGTGTGTGTGTGTGTGTGTGTGTGTGTGTGTGTGTGTGTGTTTTGCAAGCATGCGCCTTATAATTACACGCTTTTGTGTCCCGCCATAACGCATTCCTTCCCGTGTCCTTTTGCTCGCTGGTCCTCGATCAGCCAGAGCTAATCCAGGGTTGGAATTCCCCTCTGTCAGCAGACCACACACACACACACACACTCACACACACACACACACACACACACACACACACACACACACTCCACACTCCACACACACACACACACACACACACTCCACACTCCACACACACACACACACACACACACACACTCCACACTCCACACACACACACTCCACACTCCACACACACACACACACACTCCACACTCCACACACACACACTCCACACTCCACACACACACACACACACTCCACACTCCACACACACACACACACACACACACACACACTCCACACTCCACACACACACACACACACACACACCCTGCGTCGTGCATCTCGTCTGTTCCTCTCTTCACATGTAATCAGCTTCACTGTAAGGAGGAAACTGTTGTTTGGTTCCGTCAGTTTCACGGATTTATGAGCTGCAAATGAACATGCATTAGATATTCAAGACCTGAATCATAAACTCATAAACATAACAGCTAGACAGCGTTTAAAGGCGTCATGCGTGCATCATTGCAGAGTTCACTTCTGCAGTTTTGGCTTTTCATCACGGAGCTGTGGTTTCTGTGGGTTCGACAGATATCTGGTGTGTGTGTGTGTGTGTGTGTGTGTGTGTGTCTGTCTGGGCCTCATGATACCCTAAAATAGATTCATTGAGTTCTTGTACAGTGTGTTTGTTCGAGGTCGCTGTGTTTATAAAGCCATAAGCCAGTAATTTTCCGAGATCCGCTCCGTGGGTTGAAGGCAGCCAGGCAATGTAAACACACACACACACACACACACACACACACACACAAGTTTTTCAAAGAGAGCCCTGTTCTCTCTCACTCAACATCAGCAACTCACTCATGAGATGCTCCATGTGACCGGACCAATCAGAACAGCCGAATGAGGAAACGCCCCTCTGTTCGGCTGATACGATTGGTTAATCAGAACCTCCATTCAAGTCAGATGTTCAAATATTCCTCCGTGATACACTGTTAAAAATAAAGGTTCGGTACCACTGTATTTGACGGGGCTCTCGCGAGGGCTCTCTGCAGGAGTGGAGCCGTGGACACACACACACACACACACACACT
>JAULUF010000093.1:615000-620000 GCA_031834385.1 Semotilus atromaculatus
CGCTAGTTTCCCCTGTTTAGTAAATCTGTCTGTAAATGCGCTTCAGAGATTCAGATCTGCTGTGACTGACAGCGCAATCCATCGGCCCTGAAGAGTCTGAGAGGCGACTGGGATTAAACGAGATTAGTAAAGCTCCAGGTGCAGAGGTCAGAGGTCACCGGGTCACCGCTCAATGGCTGTGTGTCCAGACGTTTGTTCAATACACCTTTGCCCTTCAGTGTGCTAATCAACAAGAGGCTCACAGTCGTTCATTAGCGTAGCGCTGTAAAACCTCCTGTGTTCGTCATCATCCGCGGCTCTGTGTTCCTGGAAGTGTCCTGAAGCCTGAAGCGTGTGCATTAGCTAAGATCGCCTAGCGGGACGTGACCTTTCTAGCATGGACTCGCCGCTCTACAGTGAGATCAGTGTGTTCTGCGTCTCAGGCGTTTGCTGGACTCACACACACTCACTTTGCCTTCCATGCAATACAAATCTGGGTATTAAAAATGTAAACTTTATTTTAAGGTGTCATTGTTACAGTGTCATTATATATTTAAGGAACTACATGTACTCACTCTAGGGTTCGGCAGGATCAGGTTGAGGGTTAGTTGCATGTAATTATGCATAATTCACTGTTATTACTACGGTAAGTGCATGAAACAAGGACACAATAAAGTGTTATCAAATCTGTATTGTAGTTTGTCTGAGACAAAAAAAAAAAAAACATTAGAAATGATACGTTTCTATTGTGTTTTTGTTAGAGGTCAATTTGACCCACATATTTGTGTGTTTGATATCAGCTTCACAGACACAACATCATCCAATCTGATCCAAAATATTATTAAAAAACATCCTTATGTGTTTGATATTGTCGTCTTCAGAGACCGTGAGCGGGCGAGTCTGCTGTCTCTCCACGGTTTTGGTGAATTGTATGGAATGCAACGCGGGTCAAACTCAAGCCGTCACAGTCATCGTGTCTCTACAGCACGCACTGTGTTTATCGCACAATTTATACGTGAAAATTAGTTTTTATGTGCATAGAATACGCATGGGTGTGTTTAGGGTTAGTGGTGTGGGGTGTGTGTGGATTAATGCGCAATAAAGTGCGTAATTTTTGCATAAATATTGTTTTAATGTTTTTTAAAAAAAGTCTCTTCTGTTCACCAGGGCTGCATTTATTTGATTAAAAAACCTGTAATATTGTTAAATATTATGATAATTTAAAATAATTGTTTTTAATTTTAATATATTTTAAATAGTAATTTATTCCTGTGATCTGTGAATGTTCATCATCATTACTCCAGTCTTCAGTGTCACATGATCCTCCAGAAATCAGGATAATATGATGATCTGATGATCAAGAAACATTTATGATTATTATTAATGTGTGTGAGTGTGTGTTTGTTTGCATGTGTGTTTGATTGCGTGTGAGTGTGTGTTTGATTGCGTGTGTGTTTGCGTGTGTGTGTGTGAGTGTGTGAATGTTTGTGAGAGTGTGTGTGTTTGTTTGCGTGTGTGTGTTTGCTTGTGTGTGTGTGTGTTTGTTTGTGTGTGTTTGTTTGTGTGTGTGTTTACAGTCACGCGATTTCGTGTTTATGTTCACATCTGCATCTTTGTGTGTGTGTGCAAGATTTCATGACTTTCTGTTTGTCTTTTGCTCATGTTGTTTGTGTGGGTGAGAGATTTAAACTGCAGATTCATTTCCCGGCAGATATTACAGCGTTCGTGATTACAACATGATCTGTCTATTATCATGGAAGCCCATTTATGACACATAAGAGAAAACAATCATAATTATGACATAAAAATAAATATATAATTGATACAGAAGGCCATCATTTTTACAGTTTATCACATAATTTTGACTTTTCATCTCAGTAGCTACGTCATAATTAGATTTTTTTCCCTCTCTCTTTATTTTTATTACAAAGACAAATGAAAGTGTGTTGTAGAGAGATTGCATTTTGTACATTTTCAATCCCTCCACAACCAACCAGAACAAACCGCTACATAAAAATAAATAAATAATAATAATAATAGCAATAATAATAATAATAATGACACAGCAAAATAAAAATAAAAAACTGCAATACTTTAATAATGACAGTGTTAATATAAAAACAGAAAAAAGGATAATTTTTGTTTTTAAAGTCATAAATCAGACGTGCTGAAGCGTGATTGTTGGATCTCTGGGATGGGCCTCAGATCCAGAACATCAGCTCTCCCGGGGCGACGGTTCAATGAAACACTGTAAATAATTGAAGCGAGGGTGAAACCGAAGCAGGGCCTCATGGGATGCGGATGACATCATCAGGGCGAGCGAAGGGAAATGGATCCGCTGAGAGACTGAAGCGTCTGTGTTCCAGGACACAATAACACACACACTACAGAAGCGCTCCTGTCCGAGACTCACACACACACACATCACAGGGTCTGACCCGTCCGGACCCACACACACACACACACACACACTACAGAAGCGCTACTGTCCGAGACTCACACACACACACATCACAGGGTCTGACCCGTCCGGACCCACACACACACACACACACACACTACAGAAGCGCTCCTGTCCGAGACTCACACACACACACATCACAGGGTCTGACCCGTCCGGACCCACACACACACACACACACTACAGAAGCGCTCCTGTCCGAGACTCACACACACACACATCACAGGGTCTGACCCGTCCGGACCCACACACACACACACACACACACTACAGAAGCGCTCCTGTCTGAGACTCACACACACACACATCACAGGGTCTGACCGTCCGGACCCACACACACACACACACACACATCACAGGGTCTGACCCGTCCGGACCCACACACACACACACACACACTACAGAAGCGCTCCTGTCTGAGACTCACACACACACACATCACAGGGTCTGACCCGTCCGGACCCACACACACACACACTACAGAAGCGCTCCTGTCTGAGACTCACACACACACACATCACAGGGTCTGACCCGTCCGGACCCACACACACACACACACACACACATCACAGGGTCTGACCCGTCCGGACCCACACACACACACACATCACAGGGTCTGACCGTCCGGACCCACACACACACACACACACACTACAGAAGCGCTCCTGTCCGATACTCACACACACACACATCACAGGGTCTGACCCGTCCGGACCCACACACACACACACATCACAGGGTCTGACCGTCCGGACCCACACACACACACACACACACACACACACACAGACATTACAGGGTCTGACCCGTCCGGACCCACACACACACACACACACACACACACACATCACAGGGTCTGACCGTCCGGACCCACACACACACACACATCACAGGGTCTGACCGTCCGGACCCACACACACACACACACACACACACACACACAGACATTACAGGGTCTGACCCGTCCGGACCCACACACACACACACACACACACACACAGACATTACAGGGTCTGACCCGTCCGGACCCACACACACATCACAGGGTCTGACCCGTCCGGACCCACACACACACACACATCACAGGGTCTGACCCGTCCGGACCCACACACACACACACATCACAGGGTCTGACCGTCCGGACCCACACACACACACACACATCACAGGGTCTGACCGTCCGGACCCACACACACACACACACACACACACACACACAGACATTACAGGGTCTGACCCGTCCGGACCCACACACACACACACACACACACACACATCACAGGGTCTGACCGTCCGGACCCACACACACACACACATCACAGGGTCTGACCGTCCGGACCCACACACACACACACACACACACACACAGACATTACAGAGTCTGACCGTCCGGACCCACACACACACACACATCACAGGGTCTGACCGTCCGGATCCACACACACACACACACACACACACACACACAGACATTACAGGGTCTGACCCGTCCGGACCCACACACACACACACATCACAGGGTCTGACCGTCCGGACCCACACACACACACACACATCACAGGGTCTGACCGTCCGGACCCACACACACACACACACACACACACACACACAGACATTACAGGGTCTGACCCGTCCGGACCCACACACACACACACACACACACACAGACATCACAGGGTCTGACCGTCCGGACCCACACACACACACACATCACAGGGTCTGACCCGTCCGGACCCACACACACACACACTACAGAAGCGCTCCTGTCTGAGACTCACACACACACACATCACAGGGTCTGACCCGTCCGGACCCACACACACACACACACACACACATCACAGGGTCTGACCCGTCCGGACCCACACACACACACACACACACACTACAGAAGCGCTCCTGTCCGATACTCACACACACACACATCACAGGGTCTGACCCGTCCGGACCCACACACACACACACATCACAGGGTCTGACCGTCCGGACCCACACACACACACACACACACACACACACACACACACACACAGACATTACAGGGTCTGACCCGTCCGGACCCACACACACACACACACACACACACACACATCACAGGGTCTGACCGTCCGGACCCACACACACACACACATCACAGGGTCTGACCGTCCGGACCCACACACACACACACACACACACACACACACAGACATTACAGGGTCTGACCCGTCCGGACCCACACACACACACACACACACACAGACATTACAGGGTCTGACCCGTCCGGACCCACACACACATCACAGGGTCTGACCCGTCCGGACCCACACACACACACACATCACAGGGTCTGACCCGTCCGGACCCACACACACACACACATCACAGGGTCTGACCGTCCGGACCCACACACACACACACATCACAGGGTCTGACCGTCCGGACCCACACACACACACACACACACACACACACACAGACATTACAGGGTCTGACCCGTCCGGACCCACACACACACACACACACACACACACATCACAGGGTCTGACCGTCCGGACCCACACACACACACACATCACAG
>JAULUF010000093.1:625000-637500 GCA_031834385.1 Semotilus atromaculatus
ATAAGCCAGTGTTGTATGTCCGAACATCTCCTGAGAGGCGTAGGTCATGTACAGGAACCCATCTTCGTCTTTATGGTCCTTGTAGAGCTGAGCCATGGTCAGAGACATGCTGGCGATGCCGGAGTTGTTGATCAGCAGGTAAAACGCTTGATTGGGCATCAGGGTCATTCGATTCCTGAGAAAAATCAAATCAGACGTGAGGAAAAACCAGTCTATGGGAAAAGGCCACACCGTGAGAAAGTCCTTAAACCCAAATCCAGCCAGGTGACGATCAGCTGACGCCTCGAGCCGTTCACTGCAGTGTGAGAACTCTGGATACATGGAATAGGCTATCCATTACTAAAGCACATTACTTAAATCATACTTATGTACTTTTTCCTTTTACATATAAAGACATAAAAGCGAACGCTACTTTTAAACTATACATTCGCGCCTTTTGAACCGAGCCTACGGTGACCGTTATTTTCTGAGGTAATTTTAAACACTGTCCGCGCCAACACTAGACTCAGACATTAGCGGTATTGTAAGAAGTGCTACACAAAAAGAAAAATGTATTTAATTTCTAAGAACAGACAGAATCATAAGTTGTTTTAAACATTTGCGTAAAGAATTAAAGTTGTGAAGGGATTTCCTCACCTGATGATGGTGACGAACTGTGTCATAGTGAGTTCTTGCGGCACGAGGAACTTTGTCTTATCCAGAGGCGGTAAGTACTTCTCTCTTTGATATCGCTCAATAATCACCTGAAATACACATTATTTAACGCAAAAAAACAATAATGGATAAACTAGCTATATACACACACAGAACTGGGCTTTTCCTACCGGGATTTTAGTTGGAAATTTAGTTCTGATTCCAGCCACCTCGTGTTTCCTCGTAGCTAGTTGGTAATCAACATAAAAAACAAAGACAACACTTGATTTTGACAGTATGTTAACAGATTGTCTAAGGCTTGTATGATATAAAGACACATACCTAAACTCTTCCTCTGTTTGAAAGGTTTGGGATGTTGAGCTGTTTCAAACGGAGGCATGTTGTATCGCTCCACTGCAATATTATCCTGTGCTCGTATTAATTACTGGCGAAGCGCACTAACACTAATTAAATAGTGCGCCGGCTGTGACGTCACGGGCACGCACGCTGCTGCTTTACCACCTTCAATCCAAAACCACAAAAAAGAACACCTTCAATCCACTATTAAATCAAGAGTTTAAAATAATAATAAAAATACAAACTGTTTTTGTTTCCAGTTTTTCAGTTGTTTTAGTATAAGAATGTTTGTCTAATAAGGATAGAGTTGCTGAGTTGTTTTAATATAAGTATTCTTTTTTCTACATACTAATAAGGATGAAGATACACATTCCTAAAGTGTTGCAGGTAAATCAGGGTCTGAATGAATCTTTGTGTTGTTCACGGGTTTGACCTTCTCAGGATGTGTGTAAAACAGAGGTTTGTATTGTAGTGTTGTATAACAGTTTGTGCATGACATGATCACTTAAACAAATGAATCCATTGTGAAAATATGACACCAGCATTTGGTTGACTCTCGATTATGTAATGTTAATAACATGGATTTTATATTACCTGCCTTCTTTCATTTAATTATTGTTCTGGTGTTCATTTGCATAATGGCTTATTTTATTCGTAGTAAAATTGTGTTTAAAATCTCAAAATCTCTATTTTCATTAGTATTTATTTTCCTTGTGTGCTTAGAAGATTGCTAACCGCTATCGATAAACAAAAACTCTGAAACTAGAAATGAGAACGTTTATCGGAAAAAAAATAATAACACGCATCCGAACTACAAGTTCCAGCATGCTCAGTGTACTCGTCTCTGATTGGATACTCACAGTGCAAATTGTTTGTTCTGTCCAATCAGAGTGTTTCGTGCTCGCAGCGATCTGTTGACCTGCTTGTGGGCGTGAAATGAGCGGAAACCAGCGTTGAGAAGTGCGAGTCATTTGAACGAATCGGTTCGTTCGAACGGGTTTGTTCTTTTGAGGCATATTCAGACATGCGCGCATTTATCATGGACTTTCTTTGATAAATATTTGGGTAAATATTTGCATGAATTGTGTGTATTCATGATATTTAGTGGTCATTTTATCCCCATTATGTTTTTGTAAGCTAGCCTTCTTTTTCTACATGTATGCTCAAAATAAAAATATATTGTGTTTGTTTTCTAATTCTTATATATAAAAATCATAGAAGGAGCCTTTACATGAACTGCAGGTTTATTATTCAAACAATAAAAAAAATTAATTACATTAAACGTTAACTGATTTAAAAAAATATATTTTTTAAGAAAATTGCCAAGCCATCTATTCAAATTCACCCTAAAAATGGAAACGTTCAAATCCACGTTATTGGTAGTAAGCTGCCATTTCCTCATTCCACTTTGCTGTTCGGTTCTACGCGATCGGTTCAGGGAATCGGTTTAAAAGAACGATTCATTCGCGAATCGAATACAACTAGCGGAAACGTCATGAAGTGACAGCAGCAGCTCGCGGTGAGTGAGCCCGTTTCCCTTCGAGCTCCGAGGCGGATATTTCAGCGAGCGATCGGACGAAATCTAGTGTCCGTGTGGTCGATCAGACCTCCGATTCCCGGCCTGGCCATGGACGAGCAGGCGGGCCCCGGTGTGTTCTTCAACAACAACAACAACTCGGTCCTTCCCGGAGCGAAAGCGCCTCAGCCGGGCGACGGCGGGGACACGGCCCGCGCTCAGTACAGTATTCCGGGGATCTTACACTTTCTCCAGCACGAGTGGGCCCGTTTCGAGGTGGAACGAGCCCAATGGGAGGTGGAACGGGCCGAACTGCAGGTAACGCGCCTTTTGCGACCGTTATTATTTTCTGAGGTGTTTTTGAACGCTCTCCGCCAAAAGTCTCAATCAGACATTTGTGGGCTTGTTTTTCTCTCTCGCGCGCGCTGACGTTAGACACGCACGCGCGCGCGCGCACACAAACACACACACACACACACAACCCTGCACACATTCAACGCAGCAGCACAAAAACTTGAGTTTCTCTCCTAAATCCATTTAATTACATCCAGAATCAAAAGCCGCCTTTACTGCGAAACGAACAGAGAAAAAAATATCTCTTAATTTTTGCTATGAAATGTGGCCAGGACATGTTCCTGACAGGAATTCTGCACATTTTTTACATTCCTGTCTTCCTTCAACAACATCCTTCCTGTAGAGTAATTCTAAATGTAGCTTTTTTTTTATCCGAAAATTAACTTATGTTGCATTTATGTTGTTATGTGTTGCATAAATAAGCCTGTTTGTTGCACCATTAAGATCTTTTTTGCATTATACCATCATATATGACATACTATTAGTTATATTTATATATAAAAAATTATATATATTTTTGTGTGGGTGTGTGTATGTATATGCATGTATGTATGTTTGTGTGTGTGTGTGTGTGTGTGTGTGTATGTATGTATGTATGAACAACATAATTTTCAGGATTTAACACCGTAACAAAGAATCTTCCTAAAATGAAAGCGTTCAACATTAACTGTCTTGAAAGTAATATCACATTGCAGAAATCTTCATGGCCCTAAAATCAAGCTTCTGGTGTGACATGTTGATGTTTCTGTGAGTTTGTTCCTGTGATTTCTCATCATGACATCACAGTAGGAGTGCAGTTACATCATCAGTCTGTCACCATCCGCCTGCATCATCTGCATAACTGAGTGATGCTTTGAGACAGTGTATCATCACAACTACAAGGAAGTCCTTAAACGCTAAACCACTTTTTGTCTGCCTGTGACTATATAGTGTAGACTGTCTGACTCTGACTATCGAGTGTAGACTGTCTGGCTGTGACTATATAGTGTAGACTGGCTTTGACTTTATAGTGTGTAGACTGTGGATGTGACTATATAGTGTAGACTGACTGTGACTATATAGTGTAGTCTGTCTGACTGTGACTATATAGTGTAGTCTGTCTGACTGTGACTATATAGTGTAGACTGACTGACTATCGAGTGTAGACTGTCTGACTGTGACTATATAGTGTAGACTGTCTGACTATGACTATATAGTGTAGACTGTCTGGCTGTGACTATATAGTGTAGACTGTCTGACTGTGACTGTATAGTGTAGACTGTCTGGCTTTGACTATAGTGTGGACTGTCTGGCTTTGACTATATAGTGTAGTCTGTCTGACTGACTATCGAGTGTAGACTGTCTGGCTTTGACTATATAGTGTAGACTGACTGTGACTATATAGTGTAGACTGACTGACTGTGACTATATAGTGTAGACTGTCTGACTGTGACTATATAGTGTAGACTGTCTGACTGTGACTATATAGTGTAGACTGTCTGACTGTGACTATATAGTGTGGACTGTCTGACTGTGACTATATAGTGTGGACTGTCTGACTGTGACTATATAGTGTGGACTGTCTGACTGTGACTATATAGTGTGGACTGTCTGACTGTGACTATATAGTGTAGACTGTCTGACTGTGACTATATAGTGTGGACTGTCTGACTGTGACTATATAGTGTGGACTGTCTGTCCTTGGTCTCCAGCAGTCAAGGCTGATCTTCTGTTCAATGTCCTGCTTCACCTCCTGTAAGCCCATGACTCTCTCACACACACACACACACACACACACACACACACACACACACACTTCTCTGTGATTGAGATGAGATATTTATACCTAAAGGGCAGCGATTGATTAATGAATGCTTCTGGAATGTCTTTGGCATTTATGGGTCGTTTCCCCAGACGTCCGAACCGTCGCTCCATGTTTTATTATGCGTGTTGAATGAAGGACAAGGAAGTGTGAGTGGAAAATACTTACTGGGATTCCAGTCATCGGATCAGTACTGGGTATATGAAATGATTGATACCTTAAAACAATAGAATAAAGGTACAAGTGACCATTGAATGAGTTTTACAGGTATTTAAATCAATCTGAGTTTTTTTTTTTTCGTTAGGCCTGTTTGCATTCCCTTAAAACAAGTTAAGATATAACTAGCTGTTAATACCTCACCATAGAGCTGCACTATAATGATTTATATAATTATAATTACGATTAGGCTATGAATCATTCTGTTTACATTTCATTACAATTATTGCACTTTCACGTGAGCACAAATTAAGAAAACATCAACTCGAGGTTTATTATTTTACCTTATCTCTCTACATTATAAAAACTGGTGAAAGCTTCTCTCAAAAGCTATAACAGTGCTTATTTACTTAACAATTCCTAACATTAATTACAATAATTCCATGTATTTTAATATAAACCAACAAAAATGACTTTGTGGTTGCAACCTCTGAGCTACAATACGAACGCAAACACAATATAACCAAGATTCATGCTTGATTATATTGCAAATATTGCAGACGATTTTGCTTAAATACACAAGAGAAGCAGAAATCACGTTTAAAGGGCTCATGAATTGCGAAATCAAATTTTCTTGTATTATAAAAACATTCTGTATCTTTCAGAACTCAAAACTTCCTCATTGGTCCAAAAACAGCTTTTATTGAATTACACGTTTTGGATTTTTTCCTATTATGACATCATAGTGCAACGAAAGAAGACCGACGCCCACTTCTGCATCATCGCCTCTTTAGCCCCGCCCACCGGCGTGCTGAGGAAACCCAGTCTTCGCGTTCCCTTCCTTGTGATCCGAACATTAAGAAAGTGTGGATAAACTTTATTTTTAAAAAAAGTTCCAGATTGTGTCAGTAAGACACTCTTCATTTGTACGCTTCATTTTACTGCCGATTTATTTTGAAACAAGACAGCGTTTGATGCAGGCTCGCCAGAGAGTCTGAAAATGAAAGTTATCGGATCCGACAGTGATGTAATGTGCGTAATTGTTTCGACTATGTGCACCTTTCTGTAGCATCTTCGTTTAAACACTAATCTAATGTAATAACTACCTTGAAAACAAATAAGCGTCATTCCATGTCAAATCAACCAAATTTAGGAAACTTTAAAAAATTTAAAATTTTTTTTTATTTTGTTCATATTTTTTCTGAAGGAAGCCAAACATCAATGGTTAAGATATCTTTAATACTTCAGTTACAGGCATGCAAACTTGGTGAAAAAAAATCACAAGAAGTGCTTTTTCCCATTTTTGAACCGTCACCGTTGGCGTATAATGAACAGATTTAACTAATAGACCTACACATCTCTGTAAAAATGACATGATAACGCTACCGTCTTTCTAAAGTACAGCGAACATCGGAAGCTTTCAAAACAATTCCACACGTGTAATAATAGCAGGGATATTGAAAATAATTTGAATATGCAAATCTGTTAGCCAATCACAGCAGTGGGCGTTTACTCCCAAGTCTCGTCTGCGACTTGCCTTTCAAAACAGAAGCTCAAAAACAGCTTATTAATTAAAAATGTTGATGTTTTACATGCATTTGTCCGCCTATATGACATCGAGGAAGCACTGCAATCATAACATTTGTATTTCAGTGTGCGATTGGTACCAAAGTACGGATGCGTTTGACATCCCTAGAAGGCAGTGTGTAGATGAGGAGATCCTGACTGGTGTCGGGTTTCTTTCGTAACCAGCGTGCCTTTCATAGCTGTGTGTGGGCGACGGCGTGTAGGAGAGGTTTCATATGTTGAAATCGCCCTCCAGCACCTTGACAATCAATTGAAAGGAATATAATTCTCTGTGTTTGCATGTAGGCTCCTGCTACTGAAGTCAGAGACGTGGCGCAGTGAAATGAAGGGCCATTGGCTGAGCGAGTGTGTAGGCAGCGCTGCTGTTAGTGTGATGCTGGGAACAGGACAGATGAGCTGGTGTTCGTGACTCACGCTGCTGACGCTAGTGTCGTGTCCTCGGCTGGGAACGGGGACGCTAGGACCAGCGAGGTATTAGCTGGAGTCTCACTCACACCAGCGCTTTAACGCTGCTAGCGCTATCGGGTCGGGATGCTCGAGTCGCGTCCGCTAGTGTGTTCTCGTCCATGTCACGGTTATACCGGCTTCACGGTGTATGACGGTGTTTTTCTCTTAACACTGGGTGTAAAACACATTTTTATGTGTGACAGTGACAGTGTTAATCGCATCCAAAATAAAAGTTTGTGTTTACATAATGTGTGTGTGTGTGTACTGTGTATAATTATTTTGTATATATAAATACACACATATGTTTGAATGACATATTTAAGAAATATTTGCATGTATACTGTACTGCATGTAAACCTTTATTTTGGATGTGATTAATCGTTGCCCAGCACGTCTTTTTTTGTTGTTGTTTGTTTGTTTGTTTTTTGTTGCTGTTTTAGTTGTTTGACTACATGAAGGTAAAGTGAATGGAAATGAGAAACGTGTCCCGATCCTTTGCATTCATCCTCTTGCAGTCCGTCCATTATTTCACTCAACGGCCAGATTAAACAGATCGAGTCAGAGTTAAACATCTGAACTTTAAGCTTCATGTTGAAGTGCTTGACACTGTTTGATGCTTTGCTCCATTTTGTGCATTGCACATGTCCAAAGTCTGAAATGGAAGAAACTTGTTTTTTTCCCTTATTTCTCCCCTGATGTTGACATGACGCAAGCCTTCATGACATGATGTTGACATGTTGTTGTGTGTTGGTGATGATGATGGACACAACATTTGAATCCGGATCTCACAGAGAGAACAGAAATGTTCAGGAACTCTGTGTGTGTGTGTGTGTGTGTGTGTGGGTGTGTGTGGGTGTGGGTGTGGGTGTGTAACTACCTACTTAACTAGGCCTATACTTTGGGGACAAATTTGTACAAAACAATCTCCAAAAACCTCTCTTTAAGGGTCCTCATTTGTAAATCTGGTTTAAAAATGATATAAAAAGGGAAGATAATATACAGTTTGTACAGTATAAACCATTACGTGTATGGAATGTCCCCATTTAGATAGCAAACTTAATGTGTGTGTGTGTGTGTGTGTGTGTGTGTGTGTGTGTGTGTTGGGAAGGGCAGTGATGTCAGGCCATCATGTGACTCCGTCCACATCACTCATTGGTCGTTAGTTTGGTAAGTCAGTGTTTGGGCTCGTCCCGTCTGGATGCCCGTTTCTCACAGACACACACATTACACATTTTCCTACACTTTGCATTTACGTTCACCCTGTTTTCCCTATTTTCTGGCATGCATTGCAGTTCACTGGTTCACGACTCCTGTCTCCGTCCGACTGAATACACTCTGAATGTAGTGTTTACGTGTGTTAACAACTTAATATTGATCCATTTCTGGTCATAATTTGGAGATAAAGAGTATATGGTTTATTCCTTTTCTAAATAATATAAATAAAATGCTAAATATAAACAGCACGGCACAACGATTCATATACGAATTGTCCCCAAATTATGACGGATATTAAGTCTGCTGTTTAAAACAAATACAGAATCAATGTATGAGAATAGATATTATGCGCAGTAGGGGTGTGATGAGACGCTTATCTCACGAGACGAGACAAGATTTTCAGAAATCCTCAATGACAAAATTCATGACTGGAAAAATAGTATGCAGGTGCATTTTGCAATGTTTAACTAATAATCTTATAAAGTAGACCTGAAATGACATGCATTAGGAGTAGGCCTATGAATTATCAAATGCATTGAAAGAAAACAATATACAAGCACTGTAAAAGGTTTTTATTGACTGGCTTTTCTCCTGTATGATTTCACATTAGTCTCTTCAGACCTTACTATACATTTAAGAGCTTTCAGTACTTCTGAATTGAGGCATTGAGGCTGTGTGTGACCTCCTAACTGAACTCTAGAAGTCTTATTAAGTGCAAACAATAAGTGCAAGTGCAACCATAATCAAAGTTAGCACACAGACTCTTTATAATTGTTTTGAAATTGCTGTTTGATTTTGCACCGGCGGTTATAGGGTTAATGCGGTGAGTTCGGGAAAGGCCGATAGAGAAACGAGGCTGTTTGTTTGTCTCCACAGTTGTTCTTGCGTTCCGATTATACGTTCAGAAACAGAGCCTCCCTTGTATGTTGTCTTTAAGACATTACAGTACTCTCTCAATATTCGAAGTGCAAACTGAGACGATAGCCGCAAATAAACAGTCCAGAGATGGGTATTGGGAGACGGACTATTGTATGTTCGCGGCCTAATTTGTGCGCAATGCACATCAGCGAGCTAAGCTTGTGTTTTACTTTCACTTCCCTGATCGCGTGTACTCTGTGTATAGCAGCGGTGCTGAGCGTGCATTCTACAAGATAAGATCAGACGTTTAGTCTATGTTGGGCAACGAATCCTCCGCCATCCTCACGCGATCAGTGAACTGTGACTCGTGCTGCACTGATTGCAACTGCAACTCATGCTGGATGAGCAGACTTTTACATTAGTTTATAATGGTTTTTATTTATTTTTATAAAAACAGCAAAACGATAGTTTAGGCGAATGTGAGTGTAGCGGTGGAATATTCTATGGTAATAGAAATCGCTCGACGGGAAATCTCGTCATGTTTTAGTCTCGCGAGATCTCGTCACACCCCTAATGCGCAGACATCAGGAACGGTGTACTGGTGCAGTGTGCGCATGTCCAAATATATTCCCATCTGACGCTTGTGACAAACACACTAGGGCTGTCAATCTTCCTCTATAATACTATTCGAATTCCATTCCTTATTTTATTTAATATTTGAATAATATTCGTGGATAACGTGAACACTTGTGTTACGATTCAAGAACTTTATTGTTCATCAGACGAAACAAAAGCATTTCATTTTCACATGAGGCGGTGAGAAAGGCAAGATTGCATATACATTTTTTTTTTATATACATGAAAAAGCAATATTCGAATAGTAACTTCAGCATTCGAATAGTATTGATTTTTTTTTTATATTCGAATTATATTAGAATTTCGGAATTCGTTCCAACAGGCCTAAAACACACATCACGTGATCACGTGTTCGTGTAAACACACACATCAACCCGATCACGTGTTCGTGTAAACACACACATCAACCCGATCACGTGTTCGTGTAAACACACACATCAACCCGATCACGTGTTCGTGTAAACACACACATCAACCCGATCACGTGTTCGTGTAAACACACACATCAACTCGATCACGTGTTCGTGTAAACACACACATCAACCCGATCACGTGTTCGTGTAAACACACACATCAACCCGATCACGTGTTCGTGTAAACACACACATCAACTCGATCACGTGTTCGTGTAAACACACACATCAACTCGATCACGTGTTCGTGTAAACACACACATCAACCCGATCACGTGTTCGTGTAAACACACACATCAACTCGATCACGTGTTCGTGTAAACACACACATCAACTCGATCACGTGTTCGTGTAAACACACACATCAACTCGATCACGTGTTCGTGTAAACACACACATCAACTCGATCACGTGTTCGTGTAAACACACACATCAACTCGATCACGTGTTCGTGTAAACACACACATCAACCCGATCACGTGTTCGTGTAAACACACACATCAACCCGATCACGTGTTCGTGTAAACACACACATCAACCCGATCACGTGTTCATGTAAACACTGCGTTCACTCATCAATCAGAATGAATTCAGTCATTTTTTCAGTCAAGTTGTGTGTGTGAACGCAGCCGCTGCGATTAAGTGTTTTACATGAGGTGTGATGGAGCCGTCTGCACGATTACTGGCGCATTATTTGGTTGCATGTAAACGCAGTCAGTCACAGAAGTAAATAATTGATCCAGGCCCGTGTTTCCCTCTGGCTTGCGTCTGCCGGTGCGCGTCGGAGTGTGTGAATGCATGGCCATCTGTGTGTGTGTGTGTGCCATCTGAGACCTGCTAATGAACGCCTGTATTCTGCGCTCAGGTTTCCTCGCGTCCGCCGTGTGTTTGGCGTTTCCCGCTGGCTTCTCTTTGGGTTTGGGTTAAGCTGTTCGACTCATGAACTGAATCAATCACTAATGCACTTATTTCCTATTAAACCGCTCAAGTAAAGCACTAATCTTCCCTTAATCTGCTTGCTTGGCTTATTTCTCAATTCATGTACTTTGATTTCCAGCTAATAACCAATTAACTCTCAGCTCGAAATGACACTGGTGCTTTAGACCCCGTGACTGTTTTCTTTTTCCTCCTTAGAGAAGCAGTCGTTTGGAAAAGTGTGTGTTCTGTAAGAACCAGTACAGCAGCTTTAGGCCCCAACATGCTCTAGTAACGCCACCCTTTGTGTGTGTGTTCATGTGTTTATGGCCCGTAAAGGCAAGTCTGCCCTTGTGTATGAAGGTATGCTAACCGGCCTGTTGTGTCAGGGGAACGCCCTCATCTCCCCTGATCACACGAGGAACAGGAGCGTTGAGTAGGGCGTATGCTCACCACTCACCATCTCATACTAGCTGAAGCATCCTAAAGCGGTCCTATAATGCCCTTTACACAAGATGTAAAATAAGTCTCTGATGAGTGTGTGTGTGAAGGTTTAGCTCAAAATACCCCACAGATATTTTTATAGCATGTTAAAAGTGTCACTTTTTGAGGGTGAGCAAAAACACGCCGTTTGTGTGTCTGTCCCTTTAAATGCAAATGAGCCGCTGCTCCCGGCACAGGGGGCGGAGCTACTAGAGCTTGTGTGTGTGTGTGTGTGTGTGCTTGTTTCAGACACGCACTTTAAAATTTCTAAAACGTTTAGCCTTTTTTGTTCAACCCGAGTCGGCCAAATATGGGGAGACTCTAGAAGTGACGACATGTAGAAGCAACAGGACATTTCTGAGCATTAGTTGATGAGTGTGTGCAGCTGATGTGTGTGTGCAGCTGATGTGTGTGTGCAGCTGATGTGTGTGTGCAGCTGATGTGTGTGTGCAGCTGATGTGTGTGTGTGCAGCTGATGTGTGTGTGTGCAGCTGATGTGTGTGTGCAGCTGATGTGTGTGTGTGCAGCTGATGTGTGTGTGTGCAGCTGATGTGTGTGTGTGCAGCTGATGTGTGTGTGCAGCTGATGTGTGTGTGCAGCTGATGTGTGTGTGCAGCTGATGTGTGTGTGCAGCTGGTGTGTGTGTGCAGCTGATGTGTGTGTGTGCAGCTGATGTGTGTGTGTGCAGCTGATGTGTGTGTGTGCAGCTGATGTGTGTGTGTGCAGCTGATGTGTGTGTGTGCAGCTGATGTGTGTGTGCAGCTGATGTGGAGTTAACTCTCTAACAGTCACTGATTAGCATATTCTGTCATGATCATCTATAATTATGGGGGTTTATGTAAATGTTAGGGTCAGTGATGTCACTAACCCATGAAGAAGCTCATTGTAGTTCCAGCCGTTTGTTGTAGTCCTTAAACAGTGATTTCTGTAAAAGCAAATATCTCCCTTTGCTCTGAGCTTTGAGTCGTAACTTTGCAGATGTTGTTTATGACCAAACAGCAACATTACACACGAACTACAGCTAGAGAAGTGACATCATCATAACCGCCCCTTTAAAGCCAACACAGTACGTGTGTCCCAGATGATCTCCGTCTACTGTTCGCATCATCGAGTGTGTGTGTCCAACACG
>JAULUF010000093.1:642500-645000 GCA_031834385.1 Semotilus atromaculatus
ACTGCTCTTACTGTCAGCGTTGCATCACAATAGCTGTGTTTCCATCCGCATATTTGTATGCACATTTTTGGGATATTGCATAAGAAACAGGATGGAAACGGCAAGATGTGCAACAATTCTAAGAACTGAGATGGATAATTTTTTATCCAATAATAAGACGTACACATAAACTGAATGAATCTCTTGACCGTGACTGTGGCTCAGCGTCAGCTGTGATTGGATAACTGGAGTCACCAGTGGACCAATGGCGTCGCAGCGTCTCTAATGTTGGTTTGGTGTTTCTGGAACTGAAACATCATCATGATTGTGTGTAATTCCCTCCAGAAGCGTCTCACACACACGAGTGTGTTCCCGAACACCAGCGTCCCTCCAGAAGCGTCTCACACACACGAGTGTGTTCCCGAACACCAGCGTCCCTCCAGAAGCGTCTCACACACACACGAGTGTGTTCCCGAACACCAGCGTCCCTCCAGAAGCGTCTCACACACACGAGTGTGTTCCCGAACACCAGCGTCCCTCCAGAAGCGTCTCACACACACACGAGTGTGTTCCCGAACACCAGCGTCCCTCCAGAAGCGTCTCACACACACGAGTGTGTTCCCGAACACCAGCGTCCCTCCAGAAGCGTCTCACACACACGAGTGTGTTCCCGAACACCAGCGTCCCTCCAGAAGCGTCTCACACACACACGAGTGTGTTCCCGAACACCAGCGTCCCTCCAGAAGCGTCTCACACACACACACGAGTGTGTTCCCGAACACCCGCGTCCCTCCAGAAGCGTCTCACACACACACGAGTGTGTTCCCGAACACCAGCGTCCCTCCAGAAGCGTCTCACACACACGAGTGTGTTCCCGAACACCAGCGTCCCTCCAGAAGCGTCTCTCACACACACGAGTGTGTTCCCGAACACCAGCGTCCCTCCAGAAGCGTCACACACACACGAGTGTGTTCCCGAACACCAGCGTCCCTCCAGAAGCGTCTCTCACACACACGAGTGTGTTCCCGAACACCAGCGTCCCTCCAGAAGCGTCTCACACACACACGAGTGTGTTCCCGAACACCAGCGTCCCTCCAGAAGCGTCTCTCACACACACGAGTGTGTTCCCGAACACCAGCGTCCCTCCAGAAGCGTCTCACACACACGAGTGTGTTCCCGAACACCAGCGTCCCTCCAGAAGCGTCTCTCACACACACGAGTGTGTTCCCGAACACCAGCGTCCCTCCAGAAGCGTCTCACACACACACGAGTGTGTTCCCGAACACCAGCGTCCCTCCAGAAGCGTCTCACACACACGAGTGTGTTCCCGAACACCAGCGTCCCTCCAGAAGCGTCTCACACACACGAGTGTGTTCCCGAACACCAGCGTCCCTCCAGAAGCGTCTCACACACACGAGTGTGTTCCCGAACACCAGCGTCCCTCCAGAAGCGTCTCACACACACGAGTGTGTTCCCGAACACCAGCGTCCCTCCGGAAGCGTCTCACACACACGAGTGTGTTCCCGAACACCAGCGTCCCTCCGGAAGCGTCTCACACACACGAGTGTGTTCCCGAACACCAGCGTCCCTCCGGAAGCGTCTCACACACACGAGTGTGTTCCCGAACACCAGCGTCCCTCCAGAAGCGTCTCACACACACACGAGTGTGTTCCCGAACACCAGCGTCCCTCCAGAAGCGTCTCACACACACGAGTGTGTTCCCGAACACCAGCGTCCCTCCAGAAGCGTCTCACACACACGAGTGTGTTCCCGAACACCAGCGTCCCTCCAGAAGCGTCTCACACACACGAGTGTGTTCCCGAACACCAGCGTCCCTCCAGAAGCGTCTCACACACACGAGTGTGTTCCCGAACACCAGCGTCCCTCCAGAAGCGTCTCACACACACGAGTGTGTTCCCGAACACCAGCGTCCCTCCGGAAGCGTCTCACACACACGAGTGTGTTCCCGAACACCAGCGTCCCTCCGGAAGCGTCTCACACACACGAGTGTGTTCCCGAACACCAGCGTCCCTCCGGAAGCGTCTCACACACACGAGTGTGTTCCCGAACACCAGCGTCCCTCCAGAAGCGTCTCACACACACGAGTGTGTTCCCGAACACCAGCGTCCCTCCAGAAGCGTCTCACACACACACGAGTGTGTTCCCGAACACCAGCGTCCCTCCAGAAGCGTCTCACACACACGAGTGTGTTCCCGAACACCAGCGTCCCTCCAGAAGCGTCTCACACACACGAGTGTGTTCCCGAACATCAGCGTCCCTCCAGAAGCGTCTCACACACACGAGTGTGTTCCCGAACACCAGCGTCCCTCCAGAAGCGTCTCACACACACGAGTGTGTTCCCGAACACCAGCGTCCCTCCAGAAGCGTCTCACACACACGAGTGTGTTCCCGAACACCAGCGTCCCTCCAGAAGCGTCTCACACACACACACGAGTGTGTTCCCGAACACCAGCGTCCCTCCAGAAGCGTCTCACACACACACACGAGTGTGTTCCCGAAC
>JAULUF010000093.1:650000-665000 GCA_031834385.1 Semotilus atromaculatus
ATCAGTGTGTGTATCAGTGTGTGTGTATCAGTGTGTGTGTATCAGTGTGTTCAGTGTGTGTGTATCAGTGTGTGCATCAGTGTGTGTATCAGTGTGTGCATCAGTGTGTGTATCAGTGTGTGCATCAGTGTGTGTATCAGTGTGTGTATCAGTGTGTGTATCAGTGTGTGTATCAGTGTGTGTATCAGTGTGTGTATCAGTGTGTGTATCAGTGTGTGTATCAGTGTGTGTATCAGTGTGTGTGCATCAGTGTGTGCATCAGTGTGTGTGTATCAGTGTGTGTGTATCAGTGTGTGTGTATCAGTGTGTTCAGTGTGTGTGTATCAGTGTGTGCATCAGTGTGTGTATCAGTGTGTGCATCAGTGTGTGCATCAGTGTGTGCATCAGTGTGTGCATCAGTGTGTGCATCAGTGTGTGTATCAGTGTGTGTATCAGTGTGTGTATCAGTGTGTGTATCAGTGTGTGTGCATCAGTGTGTGCATCAGTGTGTGCATCAGTGTGTGTATCAGTGTGTGTATCAGTGTGTGCATCAGTGTGTGTATCAGTGTGTGCATCAGTGTGTGCATCAGTGTGTGCATCAGTGTGTGCATCAGTGTGTGCATCAGTGTGTGCATCAGTGTGTGCATCAGTGTGTGCATCAGTGTGTGTATCAGTGTGTGTATCAGTGTGTGTATCAGTGTGTGTATCAGTGTGTGTGCATTAGAGGTCGACCGATTCATCGGTTTTGCCGATTAATCGGCACCGATAGTTGATTGGTGGAACTATCGTTATCGACAAAAATCCATACCGATAGTTTTTCCTGGTTGCGTCCGTTGCTGGAGCGGCTGAGAAGTGCGCGCTGTAATACATTACACAGTACGAGAGAGCTGAGAAAGGTCTGCTGGCATCATGCAGTACAAGAGCGGCCTCTAGAGGTGTAATAAAGACTATCACTGATGCCTCGTGTTGTTTATCTCGACACGTGACGCTGCGCGCTGCACTGAGACCGCTTACATCAGATGCGCGTTTAAAGCACCGACAGCGAAAAGGTATTCATACAGTACATTTTGTCATATCATTATAAAGTGATTCATTTGTTGACTATGCTGCATTAGTAGAGAAAGAACCGCATGTTTGTTTGCCTTCGAGGCTGAGAGGACGCTAACATTCATTAGTAGTAGGCTACCTCAAGCGGTTAAACACTGACAAATACAAACCTAAGTCCGACCCGAATGTTTAATGTCACAATTGTTACCATCTATTTGCATTAGATTATAACGTTATACAGCTGGTCACTTTTATGCATTCATTATGCAGCGAAGTTGCATATTTAAAGCTAGACGTAAAATAGTAAACTGATATGTTAATACAGCCGACAGAAACATATAAACAAATCAGAAAAGCATTCGATTCGTGTTCAAAAAGAACTGATGAAAACATTTCAGTGTTTGAACTTGTTTGAACAGTGGAAAAACTTTTTAAAGCAAGATTCTGTAGCATTTCCTTCCTTATAATTACCGTCATCAATAACGCATTATAACAGCACACATCCATGTATCACAATGGACGCGCGCTCTCATTTCATTCAAATACAACTTGCCGTCTTGCGTCTCCGTTTTTGATTGTATTTAAAATGAAATCAGAGTTGATTTATTGTTTACAGAGTTTGATAATATTGTTGTAATCATCTTGTATTGGATGAGTTTTGTACGCTGTACAAAATGGATGTAACTGTTAAACAGATACATTTTGAATGTAACTGGTTTTATTTGTTAGAGTATTACTTTTTGTTTCAGTTTGAATTAATTAACTAAATTAATTAATTAATTAATATTCATATTTATATATTTATTTCATTTAGCATGTTTTCATGGTTCATACAGTTTTATATATATATATATATATATATATATATATATATATATATGCCTATATAATAAAGTTCAGCACTGTTTTAATGTGTTATGTTTAAGCAATAAGGTTCCAGAGGCTGTGCTGTATCGTGAATAATTGTTTTTATCCAGTATCAATTTTAAAAACTATCGGTTGATTAATCGGTTATCGGCAAGTACGGCCCAACCCAGCTATCGTTATCGGTAAAATCCAATATCGGTCGACCTCTAGTGTGCATCAGTGTGTGCATCAGTGTGTGTATCAGTGTGTGCATCAGTGTGTGCATCAGTGTGTGTATCAGTGTGTGTATCAGTGTGTGTATCAGTGTGTGCTGTTGCTGTGATCATGAACAGCTCCAGTTCTTCTCTATATCAGTGTCAGTGTTTCTGAACTCCTGAAACGCCTCCATTGTATCTTGAGTTTCTTCCAGAACGAACACGTCACAATATTCCTCATTATAATAATTCATACGCAGAATAGTGTGTTAAACTGGCGGTTATGGAAAGAGGCGGGGCATTTCCCAAACACACTCGAAGCGCTCGACCAATCACAGCACACTGATCCAGCCGACCAATCAGAGCACAGTGTGCTTTTCAGGAGGAGGGGCTTCATAGAGACAGGAAGTAAACAGAGCGTTACTGACAGACTGAGAACATTCAAGCATAAAACCTGTTCTAGTCTAGTCTAGTCTAAAACAACATCAAGACTTTGTAAAAGGGCAGAAGATCCTTCATCGGCTCAGGCCGACTCTTATGTATTCATAATGTTAATCTGATTGTGTTCCTCAGTGTGGTGTCTGTTATGACCAGACTAGATCATTCTCTTCCTGCATTATGACTGTAAATCACAGACGGGCCTCTTGCCCAAGATGGCATTTAGAGACGGTGAAGAATTCCAGACATTCCAGGAAAACACCGTAAACAAAGGAAAAGGGTCAGGTGACTCGTTCGGTCACATGGTGAGGAGCTCAGGACTGGATTAGCGGGTCGGTTCAGTTCAGCGCTCGGTTTGCCGTCAAATCAGAGTCTGTTTCACGTTAGAAGAGAATCAAGTGCACATTCACTATTATGACCTGCACATGATCAGATTTAAAGCAGTAAAAAGTCTTAAATGGTATAACAAGTCTTCATTATTTTACCAGGTCTTAATGAGATCGTTCACTGTGGATAATGAACAGATGTAATTTAAGCTTTTATTTACATATAAATTAAATCTGTTCATATAAAGGGATCGTGTCTCTTCGGACGACTTGGATTAAACCGTTCGATTTACATGGATTTATTTGACCATCTCTTTATGAACGAGTGCATATTTTATCTCCCTCATCTTTTTGATTGAGCTGCTGGTAGGAAAGCATTAACATTTCAAAATAAGAGTCTTGATGTATTTTGGGCTTCTTTATAATCAACCGTCCCGTCACAGAAGGGAAAGACTAATAACATTATTTAAAGTCCATCATTTTATCCCTTAAAACTCATCTTTGATCGCCAAAATGACATTTAAAAAAAAAAAATTCTTGGAAAAAAAACTTTGTCTTAAAATATCTCGACACCTTTGCCTCATTTAGTATATGCGGTTCTATGAATATGCAAATGAGCCCCGCCTCCACTATGAGCTCAGTGATCCACATTAGCCTTAAAGCATATTAAAAACACCACATATACATATATACAATATTAAACGCTGGATTTTCACCACAGGGGGACTTTAACACACGAGTATATAGATTTGACTAATATCAGCAACACGTTATAGTGCCTTTAAACACATTATCAGCCAAATCCAATATCGATTGACGTCTTATTCATAGATTAGGACAAACCTAAATTTCAATACATATGTTTATATTGAATAAAACATTTAATCTTGCAGTTACACTGTTTTGGGTTGAATGTTTGGATGGTTTATTTTGAGATTCTGTCTTAAATTTGACTGCAGATACTAGGGGTGGAACGGTACATGTATTCGTATTGAACCGAAACGGTACGGGGGTCACGGTTCGGTGCACGAATTTACACGCAGAATACACGGTATAAAAAAAAAACTCGCGTGCAAATTAATTAATGTAATGCGGAACTACTGTTAGATACGCGGGTTCTTTAGGGACACATAATCTGTACCCTCGGCTTAGCTCTGAACGCGCGTTCACTTCAAACGTTGGCTTTATACGCGCGTCCTATTCGCTTTGGAGTAGCGTCGAACTAGACGCGAATTTGACGCTCTATTCGCGTTTGGTGTGACCGCATAATGAACAGGCTGCGATGTCAAGATTGCAATACTGGAGTGTGTGTGTGCGCGCGCGAGAGAGAGAGAGGCGCGGGCGCGATCGAACTGTGTGTGTGTGTGAGAGAGAGAGGCGCGGGCGCGATCGAACTGTGTGTGTGTGTGTGTGTGTGTGAGAGAGAGAGAGAGAGGCGCGAGCGAACAATGGAAACATAAAAAACATACTCGTCATTTTGTTCATACAGATCATTAAACCTGCAAAGTGTTTACTTTGTGTACACTCGCAATAAAACACAACATTGTGCTTTTGTCACACTGTAAACTCTTGTCAAACTGTAACCTACAACTGTCACCCAACCAAAATCACACACACACACACACTGTTTTAAAAGCAAAACATATTTATCCAACCCCATTTCAAAACAGTCTGTGGGTCCCATCTTTTGGACATTCATCATATTGCATTGGTTTTCATTTCTTGTCCTCGGAGCACTAATCTGTTTATTTTTAAGTTACACATTCTACATTGATTAAAAAAGAAAATCGAATGTGTTTTTAATGGTAGTATTATTTTATACAGAAATCCATTATTTATAATTCAGATGAGAATAATGTTACATTGTTAAGTAATAATGTTAATTAAAATTAAGGAAAACAAATATATTGATCTGAAATATAGCAAATTAATTTTAAATTATTTCAGGTACAATTACCAAACACATCTCAAGGTCTTTTTATTAATTTAATTAATAAACTAATTATATAAAACTATTGTCAGTTCACTACAAATAAACTGGTTCTATGCCTTTATTAATAAATCTTATTTAAAAAATACAATGCCTTATGCATTTTTGTTTTGCTTTTCCCTCCATTGTACCGAAATCGTACCGAACCGTGATGTCTGAACCGAGGTATGAACCGAACCGTGACTTCTGTGTACCGTTCCACCCCTAGCAGATACTCTGATCTGTACCATTTCTGAATTGTCATATGAATTAATATTTAAATGTGTTTGTTGCAGGCTCAGATCGCGTTCCTGCAGGGCGAGAGGAAGGGCCAGGAGAACCTGAAGAAGGACCTGGTGCGGCGGATAAAGATGCTGGAGTACGCTCTGAAACAGGAGAGGTCAGTGGGAAACACTCTCACATAATATCCTCATGGGTGGTTTGATTTTAATCATCCAAACATAATTTACGCCGTGTCTGTGTTAACATCATGTAGCCTGATTGGAGGGAGCGAGACTCGTGTGAAGTTTATTTCAAGATCAGTTCCTATAATCTCTCTCTCACTCACTCACTCACTCTCTCTCTCTCTCTCTCTCTCTCTCTCTCTCTCTCTCTCTCTCTCTCTCTCTCTCTCTCTCTCTCACTCACTCACTCACTCACTCACTCACTCACTCACTCACTCACTCACTCACTCACTCACTCACTCACTCACTCACTCACTCACTCACTCTCTATCTCACTCTCTCTATCTCACTCACTCTCTCTATCTCTCTCTCTCTTACTCACTCACTCACTCGCTCGCTCTCTCTCTCGCTCTCTCTCTCTCTCGCTCTCTCTCTCTCTCGCTCGCTCTCTCTCTCTCTCTCTCTCTCTCTCTCTCTCTCTATGAGTCACACTCTGCTCAAATTATACATGTTCTCTGTCATTCGAACGCAGGGAAGCCTCTGAAGTCGCCTCTACTGCAGCAAAAGCACACTAGAACAGAGCTTTAAATAATGACGAACTCTGAATCAGCGAACGCCTACGGCTGTCAAACCCATTTCTGCCTCAATAGTTTAATTTCTCAGTCGTCATAAAGCTTCATAACTCACTGCATGATGCGTCTGAGTTTGATGTTTGCCGTTACCAAGCAGCGGCTCATTAATATTGTCTTCATCTGATGTGCGTCAGACATTTCATCCTTTTAAATCACAGACAAAAAAAAGACAGTTTTCCTTGCCTAGCTTTCCGCATACGAGTCACGGCTTCGTCCTCCATAGGCCTACTTGCCACAAGTGTCTCGGATTCATGTAATTGTTCGTTCATTGTTCAAAATATAAAGTTCCAAAAAGTCTCAAAATAAGGATTTTTTTTTTTTTTTTTTTTTTTTTTTTAAAGGTAATCCAATGTCCAATACACGTACTTTCCTTCCCAAACTTAAACAATAAACTGATTTGCCGTTTCAATTGTTTGGCCTTCAATCGGTTATGAAATTCGATAATTACAAAAAATCTTCTTCCAAAACACGAACAACACTTCCTTTAGAACAATCCAGTGATTTTTGTCCAACGAAAAAGTTCTTAATTGTCTGGTATTTCGCCGCACATACCTTCAAAGAAGTGATTCCAATTCCTTTGTCCCCCTTTCGCGTGCACGCGGAGATCCTATATCCTTCTAACGCGAAATGCAGCGCTTTCTTCCTTGTCCAAGTTCGTAAGTTGTCAAAAATAATCCCATGTCGCAGACGTTCTTGACTAATGTACTGGCCATAATAAAAAATGGATTCTGGCTTTTCCTTTAGCTTTATACATTTTTTCCCAGAGTTGAGAAGGCAGGTAATTCACAGTGTTTTGACTCGCACCCAATAATCCAACGAGATTGTTTTGTCCGAGAGTATGCCGGTTTTTTATTACAAATAAAATACAAACAAAAAGATGCAATGAGGTGCAAAAGAAAATGATAAGAGTTAAATTGCAAGACAATGTCAGCACGAGAGCAGCGTGTCAGGCAGGCAGGTGTTTGAGTGGGCGAGGTCAAGAACGGTATCTCTGCGGCCTGCTCTCCTCCCGTCATGCGCAGGAGGCATCTCTTTTATCCAGGTTGGGTGACACCAATTACCACCTAAAGGGGGTGCACCCTCACAAAAACACAAAAAACAAAAAACAAAAACAAAAATTAAATGTGGCTCCTACAAAGGGTATGACTGCAAGTAACTATTATTTTTCACGCTTGTTTATAATATTGCGTTATTTGGTGCGATTAATTATGGAAAAAATAATGTACTGCCCCGTCCACATACTACCATGTAACCAATCAGATCAACGTGTGATCATCAACCAGTGGATCTCTGAGTGAGTGAGTGAGTGGAGGCGGGCTCATTTGCATATTAATAGAACCACGCATATTAAATTAAGCAAGGGTGTCGAGTTACATTTCAAGATATTTTAAGGCATGAAGAAACATTTAAATACGTCATTTTAGTGATCTGGACAGTTTATATGCATAAACATGCAAAATGCAAATACTCACGTGAAGTTTTAGCACGAGATTATAACAGAAAGATGTTAATTATGCGCTGAGGAAGAACACACAGGCTTTTTTAATTAATTATGAATGGCTCTGCTGAAAGCTTATTAATTAGTTTTAGGAATCTGGGCCGCTTGCTGTGTGAGGGTTAGTAGAGTTCAGTCTCGTTTACCGTGGTATTCCTGCTATTCCCTCGGCTGATCCCTGAAGGGGCGACTCACATTCACCAGGAACTTATAGAATCTTCCCACAGCGTGATGCGAGCGAGTGTCACCGCGGCGACAGCGTGATGCGAGCGAGTGTCACCGCGGCGACAGCGTGATGCGAGCGAGTGTCACCGCGGCGACAGCGTGATGCGAGCGAGTGTCACCGCGGCGACAGCGTGATGCGAGCGAGTGTCACCGCGGCGACAGCGTGATGCGAGCGAGTGTCACCGCGGCGACAGCGTGATGCGAGCGAGTGTCACCGCGGCGACAGCGTGATGCGAGCGAGTGTCACCGCGGCGACAGCGTGATGCGAGCGAGTGTCACCGCGGCGACAGCGTGATGCGAGCGAGTGTCACCGCGGCGACAGCGTGATGCGAGCGAGTGTCACCGAGGCGACAGCGTGATGCGAGCGAGTGTCACCGCGGCGACAGCGTGATGCGAGCGAGTGTCACCGCGGCGACAGCGTGATGCGAGCGAGTGTCACCGCGGCGACAGCGTGATGCGAGCGAGTGTCACCGCGGCGACAGCGTGATGCGAGCGAGTGTCACCGCGGCGACAGCGTGATGCGAGCGAGTGTCACCGAGGCGACAGCGCGATGCGAGCGAGTGTCACCGCGGCGACAGCGTGATGCGAGCGAGTGTCACCGCGGCGACAGCGTGATGCGAGCGAGTGTCACCGAGGCGACAGCGTGATGCGAGCGAGTGTCACCGAGGCGACAGCGCGATGCGAGCGAGTGTCACCGAGGCGACAGCGTGATGCGAGCGAGTGTCACCGTGGCGACAGCGTGATGCGAGCGAGTGTCACCGCGGCGGCGACAGCGTGATGTGAGCGAGTGTCACCGCGGCGACAGCGTGATGCGAGCGAGTGTCACCGAGGCGACAGCGTGATGCGAGCGAGTGTCACCGCGGCGACAGAGTGATGCGAGCGAGTGTCACCGTGGCGACAGCGTGATGCGAGCGAGTGTCACCGAGGCGACAGCGTGATGCGAGCGAGTGTCACCGTGGCGACAGCGTGATGCGAGCGAGTGTCACCGTGGCGACAGCGTGATGCGAGCGAGTGTCACCGTGGCGACAGCGTGATGCGAGCGAGTGTCACCGAGGCGACAGCGTGATGTGAGCGAGTGTCACCGTGGCGACAGCGTGATGCGAGCGAGTGTCACCGAGGCGACAGCGCGATGCGAGCGAGTGTCACCGAGGCGACAGCGTGATGCGAGCGAGTGTCACCGTGGCGACAGCGTGATGCGAGCGAGTGTCACCGTGGCGACAGCGTGATGCGAGCGAGTGTCACCGTGGCGACAGCGTGATGCGAGCGAGTGTCACCGAGGCGACAGCGTGATGCGAGCGAGTGTCACCGTGGCGACAGCGTGATGCGAGCGAGTGTCACCGAGGCGACAGCGTGATGTGAGCGAGTGTCACCGTGGCGACAGCGTGATGCGAGCGAGTGTCACCGTGGCGACAGCGTGATGCGAGCGAGTGTCACCGTGGCGACAGCGTGATGCGAGCGAGTGTCACCGAGGCGACAGCGTGATGTGAGCGAGTGTCACCGAGGCGACAGCGTGATGCGAGCGAGTGTCACCGTGGCGACAGCGTGATGCGAGCGAGTGTCACCGTGGCGACAGCGTGATGCGAGCGAGTGTCACCGTGGCGACAGCGTGATGCGAGCGAGTGTCACCGAGGCGACAGCGTGATGCGAGCGAGTGTCACCGAGGCGACAGCGTGATGCGAGCGAGTGTCACCGTGGCGACAGCGTGATGCGAGCGAGTGTCACCGTGGCGACAGCGTGATGCGAGCGAGTGTCACCGAGGCGACAGCGTGATGCGAGCGAGTGTCACCGTGGCGACAGCGTGATGCGAGCGAGTGTCACCGAGGCGACAGCGTGATGTGAGCGAGTGTCACCGTGGCGACAGCGTGATGCGAGCGAGTGTCACCGTGGCGACAGCGTGATGCGAGCGAGTGTCACCGTGGCGACAGCGTGATGCGAGCGAGTGTCACCGAGGCGACAGCGTGATGTGAGCGAGTGTCACCGTGGCGACAGCGTGATGCGAGCGAGTGTCACCGAGGCGACAGCGCGATGCGAGCGAGTGTCACCGAGGCGACAGCGTGATGCGAGCGAGTGTCACCGAGGCGACAGCGTGATGTGAGCGAGTGTCACCGTGGCGACAGCGTGATGCGAGCGAGTGTCACCGAGGCGACAGCGCGATGCGAGCGAGTGTCACCGAGGCGACAGCGTGATGCGAGCGAGTGTCACCGTGGCGACAGCGTGATGCGAGCGAGTGTCACCGCGGCGGCGACAGCGTGATGTGAGCGAGTGTCACCGCGGCGACAGCGTGATGCGAGCGAGTGTCACCGAGGCGACAGCGTGATGCGAGCGAGTGTCACCGCGGCGACAGAGTGATGCGAGCGAGTGTCACCGTGGCGACAGCGTGATGCGAGCGAGTGTCACCGAGGCGACAGCGTGATGCGAGCGAGTGTCACCGAGGCGACAGCGTGATGCGAGCGAGTGTCACCGTGGCGACAGCGTGATGCGAGCGAGTGTCACCGTGGCGACAGCGTGATGCGAGCGAGTGTCACCGTGGCGACAGCGTGATGCGAGCGAGTGTCACCGAGGCGACAGCGTGATGTGAGCGAGTGTCACCGTGGCGACAGCGTGATGCGAGCGAGTGTCACCGAGGCGACAGCGTGATGCGAGCGAGTGTCACCGTGGCGACAGCGTGATGCGAGCGAGTGTCACCGCGGCGGCGACAGCGTGATGCGAGCGAGTGTCACCGAGGCGACAGCGTGATGTGAGCGAGTGTCACCGTGGCGACAGCGTGATGCGAGCGAGTGTCACCGTGGCGACAGCGTGATGCGAGCGAGTGTCACCGTGGCGACAGCGTGATGCGAGCGAGTGTCACCGAGGCGACAGCGTGATGTGAGCGAGTGTCACCGTGGCGACAGCGTGATGCGAGCGAGTGTCACCGAGGCGACAGCGCGATGCGAGCGAGTGTCACCGAGGCGACAGCGTGATGCGAGCGAGTGTCACCGAGGCGACAGCGTGATGTGAGCGAGTGTCACCGTGGCGACAGCGTGATGCGAGCGAGTGTCACCGAGGCGACAGCGCGATGCGAGCGAGTGTCACCGAGGCGACAGCGTGATGCGAGCGAGTGTCACCGTGGCGACAGCGTGATGCGAGCGAGTGTCACCGCGGCGGCGACAGCGTGATGTGAGCGAGTGTCACCGCGGCGACAGCGTGATGCGAGCGAGTGTCACCGAGGCGACAGCGTGATGCGAGCGAGTGTCACCGCGGCGACAGAGTGATGCGAGCGAGTGTCACCGTGGCGACAGCGTGATGCGAGCGAGTGTCACCGAGGCGACAGCGTGATGCGAGCGAGTGTCACCGAGGCGACAGCGTGATGCGAGCGAGTGTCACCGCGGCGACAGAGTGATGCGAGCGAGTGTCACCGCGGCGGCGACAGCGTGATGTGAGCGAGTGTCACCGCGGCGGCGACAGCGTGATGCGAGCGAGTGTCACCGAGGCGACAGCGTGATGCGAGCGAGTGTCACCGAGGCGACAGCGTGATGCGAGCGAGTGTCACGAGTGTCACCATGCATCTGTCAATTTTAAGATTTTGGGCTTTTTGGCTTTCATAAAGTGTTTTTTCAGACTAGTGGACAGAAAACATCCAAATAACACTTTAACTGCATCTGTTAGAGCACTTTATCTATTTGTGTCTGTAGATTTCAATTACAGTTTATATCTTTAAAGGCCGTTTTCTTAAAATAATTTTTTCCTCCTACATTGAGCCTGAAATCTCCACTTTAGAGCTTTAAACTTTACAGGTTTATTTATTATTATTATTATTATTATTTATTAATGTTGGTTTTCAATGAATTACTTTGTTTTGTGTTTGTTATTTTATAGATTATAGTATTTTTTTGTGTATAATGATCTGTACAGCACTTGGGTCAACCCTATAAATAAATAATGTGATGAAGCTGTAAAGACGTGTCTGTCGTCCTCAGGGCGAAGTTCCACAAGCTGAAGTACGGGACGGAGCTGAACCAGGGCGACATGAAGCCTCCCAGCTACGACTCGGGTCAGACGTCTCTCCTGCTGATCTACACATGATCACGATGAGCCTCGGCTCCAGTGTAACACAGCTCTGCACACGCTTCTCTTACGTACGGTCGCTCCCAGGACAAATATATCACAATACTTCAATCAAGATGCATTTACTAGATGAGTAAAATTACATAAGATATGTGACGTAACATTTCTGGGTAAATTATCACAATGAAGTGAGCTGTTGCTTCAAAATCAACATTATCTTCCAATGGGGTAAGAAAAATAATCTTGTTTCTGTTTGGATTGAGAGAATTTTTTCCTACCCGATTGGCCGATAATTTCGATTTATTTGATCATTTTACTCCTCTAGTAAATGCATCTTGATTTAAGATTTTTTTAAGATTTGTGCTGGAAAACATTTTTTATTTTTTTATTTTTTAAGAAATGCTTTTCTAACTCAGTCCAAATATCAGAAAAAAAATCAATCAAGATGCATTTCCTAGATGAGTAAAATTACATAAGATATTATAATCCTGTTATAATAATAAGAATGATTTTTTCTTACCCCCATTGGCAGATAATTTTGCTTTTTTTTTTTTTTTTAACAACTCACTTAATATTTTATGTAATTTCACTCATCTAGTAAATACATCTTGATTTTTAGATATTTGGACTGAAAATAAGACACAAATATCCAGACCGTAAGAGAAGCATGTGTGTGGTGTGTGTGTAATGTGGTCCGACTGGAAGTTTGAGTGGCTCTTGTGCAGAAATGCTGTGATTGACAGGCATCTGTCGTCCTGTGTGTGACCTTTGACCTTTAGATGACGGCACCGAGAACGAGGCTCTTCCTGAACCGGCCAATAGTCAGCTGAGCTGGAAACAGGGGCGGCAGCTGCTCAGACAGTGAGTGCAGAAATATTAATAAAGAATATAGAAATATGCAAAGACACCTTCCATGCAGATGAAGATTTTTAAAATATTTATGCTGTAATTATGACCAGTGTTTACAGTTATTACTCTTAACCATTCAAAATAGTTTTCACCAATTGCGGGATTTAATATGCACAGATGCATGCATAAATATGAATATAGAAATATAGAAAGTCCCCAATATTCAAAGACACCTTCCATGCCATATTTCTGCTGTAATTATGACCAGTGTTAAAGGAACACTCCGACTTTTTGGGACTTTAGCCTATTCACCTTATCCCCCAGAGTTAGATAAGTCCATACATACCTTTTTCATCTCCGTGCGTGCTATAAGTCTGTTTGACGCACCCACCGCTAGCCTAGCTTAGCACAAAGACTGGCTGTAAATGGTTGCAGCTAGCATACCGCTCCCAATAAGTGACAAAATAACGCGAACATTTTCCTATTTACATGTTGTGATTTGTATAGTCTCCTCACCACGGCGTGTCTCAGGTGCTGCGGTTATCACTCCGCCCAAGTAGCAGTGCTTCGCCTTCAGAGAATATAGTTCCCAGTATTTATACGGTTAAAATATGTCTGTGTCTCATGTGACTTTGTTTTTTGTACACTCTGTGACTATACAAATCACAACATGTAAATAGGAAAATGTTCGCGTTATTTTGTCACTTATTGGGAGCGGTATGCTAGCTGCAACCATTTACAGCCAGTCTTTGTGCTAAGCTAGGCTAGCGGTGGGTGCGTCAAACAGACTTATAGCACGCACGGAGATGAAAAAGGTATGTATGGACTTATCTAACTCTGGGGGATAAGGTGAATAGGCTAAAGTCCCAAAAAGTCGGAGTGTTCCTTTATCTAAAACTATTCAAAATAGTTTTCACCAATTGAAATAAAGCTGAAATAAAAAATATATTTAACATTTGTTTAGATTAAAAATTAAGTGGTAAAATTTTCTAAAACTGAAGTGAAAATATATTAGCTAAATAGAAATAATAAAACAACAAAAACTACAAAAGTACATAGCAAAAGTACAAAAAAGAAATAGAAATAAATTAAAATTGAATTAAATGTTTAAAAAACACGTAAAAATTCAAATTAAAACTGAAAGTATAAAAATAAAAGCTAATTCAAATAATACTAAAATAGTGAATAAATAATAAAAAGTAACAAAGTTGATAAGACAAAACTGTTTGTTTTTCAATTTGTTTATAAACAGAAATGGATGTATTAAATTAATTAATTCTTTCTTTCTTTCTTTTTTCAGAAGTTAATATATGACGAATGCACAGATAAATTCAAAAATATTGATGCAAGATTATGACCGGCGGTGCTATTGTTAACTAAAACTATTCAATATTTATGTTTGGATGATTAATTTAATATTCAATAAAATGGAAAACATTGAAATTTTGCTTTGGCAACTGAATGAAATTAAAACTGAAATATAAAAATACAAGTTAATTCAAATTAATTGATTAGTTTTGCCCTATTTTCTTATACATTTACATATAATTAAATATATAAGATATATTAAATTAAGTTATTTTTTGATTGAAAAAATAATTTTTTGGGGGCAAAAGAAATATGATTTGCATGTTTTATATGTTTTACATCTTGGTTTTATGTGTATATATTGATGAATGATGATGTTTTAAGCCGTATCTGATGCGGCCCCACACTAGCGCTCTGTTCTTCACTCCTCCGCACTCTCATCTATTTATAAATATGTATATATGAAATCTGCAGCGAGCGGCTCACGGCTGCGGTGATATTGAGCGTTCTAGCAAAGAAGCTAATGTTCAAACTGACCATTCAGAGAACACACACTCGTCACGTGTGTGTGTGTGTGTGCGTGTGTGTGTGTGTATGTATGTATGTATCTATGTATGTGTGTGAGCGTGTGTGTGTGTGTGTGTGTGTGTGTGTGTGCGCGTGTGCGTGTGTGTGTGTGTATGTATGGATCTATGTATGTTGTATGTGTGTGTGTATGTATGTATGTATCTATGTGTGTGAGCGTGTCTGTGTGTGTGCGTCTGTGTGTGTGTGCGTCTGTGTGTGTGTGCGTCTGTGTGTGTGTGCGTCTGTGTGTGTGTGCGTCTGTGTGTGTGTGCGTCTGTGTGTGTGTATGTGTGTGTGTGCGTCTGTGTGTTTGGGCGTGTGTGTGTGTGCGTGTGTGTATGTATGTATCTATGTATGTGTGTGAGCGTGTGTGTGTGTGTGTGTGTGTGTGTGTGTGCGCGTGTGCGTGTGTGTGTGTATGTATGTATCTATGTATGTATGTGTGTGTGTGTGTATGTATGTATGTTTCTATGTATGTATGTGTGTGTGTGTGCGTCTGTGTGTGTGTGCGTCTGTGTGTGTGTGTGTGTGCGTCTGTGTGTTTGTGTGTGTGTGTGTGTGTGTGTGCGTGTGTGTATGTATGTATCTATGTATGTGTGTGTGTGTGTGTGTATGTATGTATGTATCTATGTATGTGTGTGAGCGTGTGTGTGTGC
>JAULUF010000093.1:670000-722500 GCA_031834385.1 Semotilus atromaculatus
ACGGTAAAACCCACGCCATCGGTACTGTTCGTATCACTGTGATCTGAGCTGAGATTCAGATATGATAATGAGCGTTTGCTTTCTGGCCAATCACAGCAGAGCAGCTCTCAGAGAGAGTGCATTGAGATCTGTTTCTTTACTTTTCTTAGATAGGCTTAGATAGGGATGCGCGGTATACCGGTACTGCAAAAATACCGGTATATATTATATTTCAAACGGTACAATATCATAATTTTCTTCAATTCGGTATTTGATGCGCTGCTGTTTCGAAGGTCACCGCTAGGCGGCAGTGTGCTATCTAAACTGACGCGGGTCATGCGAAACCGGCAAACGGTGACAACAGAGGAACACGATGGATCACGATGGATCAAACGAAGCTCATTTGAATTTCTACATGCCCGAAATTAATAAATAGAGAGAGCAGTATGAGTGAAATAAGGCATTACTTTGCCTACAAAAGTCTTGAGAAAAGTAAAGAAACAGATCTCAATGCACCACTCTGCAAACATCATCTGCGAAGCACTTGACTTGGTCAAAGAGTTCAGAGATCTACAGGTTAGTCCATCATTCAACTGATTTAATTTAGACTTTTATTGAACACTGAACAGCGCACATACATAAGAGCTTATCAATTATATGATACGGTAAACACGAAAGCACAAATCTGCTTGCATGACACGCTAGAACCAATTCAGTTTAGGTCTCATCATTGTTATACTTTCAAACAAACATATATTAATTGAATTTGAATGAATAAAGAATAAAAATTAGAATAATATTAATTTTAGTATTGTGATAGCAAAATTAATGGCATAGTAGTGCCGCTGTGGCGCGCGCTCGAGAGAGAGAGAGAATTAGTAGTAATATGAATATTACTAATGTTACGATTAAGCTACATTTGTCAACATTCATTAGGTAACCTGACCTAACAGTATTATAGCATTTATTAATCTATATCAATCAATAATCAAATGACCTAAAAAATTAAATATACTAATACATGTTTAGCATGTTAACATTACTTTATGCAATGCATTAAACTAATATGAACCCAAACAATAACCAAACCAAGATGAACTAGAAAAAGTTCGTCGAGACAAACTTTAAGTTGGCTTGTGAAAGTTTGGACCAATAAGTTTGAAGAAGTTTAAAGAAGTTTAAAGTTTAATTAGTTTATAGTTTAGTAAGAAAGAAAGAAAGATAGATTAGTTAGAAAGAAAGAAAAAAAGATTAGTAAGAAAGAAAGAAAGATAGATTAGTTAGAAAGAAAGAAAGAAAGATAGATTAGTTAGAAAGAAAGATAGATTAGTAAGAAAGAAAGAAAGAAAGAAATATAGATAAGTTAGAAAGAAAGAAAGAAAAAAAGATTAGTTAGAAAGAAAGAAAGAAAGATAGATTAGTTAGAAAAAAGAAAGAAAAAAAGATTAGTAAGAAAGAAAGAAAGATAGATTAGTTAGAAAGAAAGAAAGAGATTAGTTAGAAAGAAAGATAGATTAGTAAGAAAGAAAGAAAGAAAGAAATATAGATAAGTTAGAAAGAAAGAAAGATAGATTAGTTAGAAAGAAAGAAAGAAAAAAAGATTAGTAAGAAAGAAAGAAAGAAAGATAAATTAGTAAGAAAGAAAGAAAGATTGATTAGTAAGAAAGATAGAAAGATAGATAGATTAGTTAGAAAGAAAGAAAAAAAGGTTAGTGAGAAAGAAAGAAAGAAAGAAAGATAGATTAGTTAGAAAGAAAGAAAGAAAGAAAGATTAGTTAGAAAGAAAAAAGGAAAGAAAGATAGATTAGTAAGAAAGAAAGAAAGAAAGATAAATTAGTTAGAAAGAAAGAAAGATTGATTAGTAAGAAAGATAGAAAGATAGATAGATTAGTTAGAAAGAAAGAAAGAAAAAGAGATTAGTGAGAAAGAAAGATAGATTAGTTAGAAAGAAAGAAAGAAAGAAAGTTAATTAAAAAGAAAGAAAGAAAGATAGATTAGGTAGAAAGAAAGATAGAAAGATAGATAGATTAGTTAGAAAGAAAAAGAAAGATAGTTTTTATTTAGAAAGAAAGAAAGATAGATTAGTTAGAAAGAAAGAAAGAAAGAAAGAAAGAAAGAAAGAAAGTTAATTAAAAAGAAAGAAAGAAAGATAGATTAGGTAGAAAGAAAGATAGAAAGATAGATAGATAGATTAGTTAGAAAGAAAGAAAGAAAGTTAATTAAAGAGAAAGAAAGAAAGATTAGTTAGAAAGATAGATTAGTTAGAAAGAAAGAAAGAAAAAAAGATTAGTAAGAAAGAAAGATAGATTAGTTAGAAAGAAAGAAAGAAAGAAAGAAAGAAAGAAAGAGAAAGAAAGAAAGAAATATAGATAAGTTAGAAAGAAAGAAAGATAGATTAGTTAGAAAGAAAGAAAGATGGATTAGTTAGAAAGAAAGAAAAAAGATTAGTTAGAAAGAAAGAAAGAAAGATAGATTAGTTAGAAAGAAAGAAAGAAAGAAAGAGATTAGTTAGAAAGAAAAAGAAAGATAGATTAGTTAGAAAGAAAGAAAGATAGATTAGTTAGAAAGAAAGAAAGAAAGAAAGAAAGTTAATTAAAAAGAAAGAAAGATTAGTTAGAAAGATAGATTAGTTAGAAAGAAAGAAAGAAAAAAAGATTAGTAAGAAAGAAAGAAAGAAAGAAAGATAGATTAGTTAGAAAGAAAGAAAAAAAGATTAGTTAGAAAGAAAGAAACATAGATTAGTTAGAAAAAAGAAAGAAAAAAAGATTAGTAAGAAAGAAAGATAGATTAGTTAGAAAGAAAGAAAGATTAGTTAGTAAGAAAAAGAAAGATAGATTAGTTAGAAAGAAAGAAAGATAAATTAGTTAGAAAGAAAGAAAGAAAGAAAGAAAGAAAGAAAGTTAATTAAAAAGAAAGAAAGAAAGATAGATTAGGTAGAAAGAAAGATAGAAAGATAGATAGATTAGTTAGAAAGAAAGAAAGAAAGTTAATTAAAAAGAAAGAAAGAAAGATTAGTTAGAAAGATAGATTAGTTAGAAAGAAAGAAAGAAAAAAAGATTAGTAAGAAAGAAAGATAGATTAGTTAGAAAGAAAGAAAGAAAGAAAGAAAGAAAGAAAGAAAGAGAAAGAAAGAAATATAGATAAGTTAGAAAGAAAGAAAGATAGATTAGTTAGAAAGAAAGAAAGATGGATTAGTTAGAAAGAAAGAAAAAAGATTAGTTAGAAAGAAAGAAAGAACGATAGATTAGTTAGAAAGAAAAAAGGAAAGAAAGATAGATTAGTAAGAAAGAAAGGAAGAAAGATAGATTAGTGAGATAGATAGATTAGTTAGAAAGAAAGAAAGAAAAAAGATTAGTGAGAAAGAAAGATAGATTAGTTAGAGAGAAAGAAAGATGGATTAGTTAGAAAGAAAGAAAAAAAGATTAGTAAGAAAGAAAGAAAGATAGATTAGTTAGAAAGAAAAAAGGAAAGAAAGATAGATTAGTAAGAAAGAAAGGAAGAAAGATAGATTAGTGAGATAGATAGATTAGTTAGAAAGAAAGAAAGAAAAAAGATTAGTGAGAAAGAAAGATAGATTAGTTAGAAAGAAAGAGATTAGTTAGAAAGAAAAAGAAAGATAGATTAGTTAGAAAGAAAGAAAGATAGATTAGTTAGAAAGAAAGAAAGAAAGAAAGAAAGTTAATTAAAAAGAAAAAAAGAAATATAGATTAGGTAGAAAGAAAGATAGATAGATTAGTTAGAAAGAAAGAAAGAAAGAAAGAAAGTTAATTAAAAAGAAAGAAAGAAAGATTAGTTAGAAGGATAGATTAGTTAGAAAGAAAGAAAGAAAGAAAAAAAGATTAGTAAGAAAGAAAGATAGATTAGTTAGTTAGAAAGAAAGAAAGAAAGAAAGAAATATAGATAAGTTAGAAAGAAAGATAGATTAGTTAGAAAGAAAGAAAAAAAAGATTAGTTAGAAAGAAAGAATGAAAGATAGATAGATTAGTTAGAAAAAAAGAAAGAAAAAAAGATTAGTAAGAAAGAAAGAAAGATAGATTAGTTAGAAAGAAAAAAGGAAAGAAAGATATATTAGTAAGAAAGAAAGAAAGAAAGATAGATTAGTGAGAAAGATAGATTAGTTAGAAAGAAAGAAAGAAAGATAGATTAGTTAGAAAGAAAAAGAAAGATAGATTAGTTAGAAAGAAAGATAGATTAGTTAGAAAGAAAGAAATAAATAAAGTTAATTAAAAAGAAAGAAAGATAGATAGATTAGTTAGAAAGAAAGAAAGAAAAAAAGATTAGTAAGAAAGAAAGAAAGATAGATTAGTTACAAAGAAAAAGAAAGATAGATTAGTTAGAAAGAAAGAAAGATAGATTGGTTAGAAAGAAAGAAAGAAAGAAAGTTAATTAAAAAGAAAGAAAGAAAGAAAGATTAGTTAGAAAGATAGATTAGTTAGAAAGAAAGAAAGAAAAAAATATTAGTAAGAAAGAAAGATAGATTAGTTAGAAAGAAAAAGAAAGATAGATTAGTTAGAAAGAAAGATAGATTAGTTAGAAAGAAAGAAATAAATAAAGTTAATTAAAAAGAAAGAAAGAAAGAAAGATAGATAGATTAGTTAGAAAGAAAGAAAGAAAAAAAGATTAGTAAGAAAGAAAGAAAGATAGATTAGTTACAAAGAAAAAGAAAGATAGATTAGTTAGAAAGAAAGAAAGATAGATTGGTTAGAAAGAAAGAAAGAAAGAAAGTTAATTAAAAAGAAAGAAAGAAAGAAAGATTAGTTAGAAAGATAGATTAGTTAGAAAGAAAGAAAGAAAAAAATATTAGTAAGAAAGAAAGATAGATTAGTTAGAAAGAAAGAAAGAAAGATAGATTAGTAAGAAAGAAAGAAAGATTAGTTAGAAAGAAAGAAAGATAGATTAGTTAGAAAGAAAAAGAAAGATAGATCAGTTAGAAAGAAAGAAAGATAGATTAGTTAGAAAGAAAGAAAGAAAGAAAGTTAATTAAAAAGAAAGAAAGAAAGTAAGATAGATTAGTTAGAAAGAAAGATAGATTAGAAAGAAAGAAAGATAGATTAGTTAGAAAGAAAGATAGATTAGTTAGAAAGAAAGATAGATTAGTTAGAAAGAAAGATAAATTAGTTAGAAAGAAAGATAGATTAGTTAAAAAACAAAGAAAGAGATTTGTTAGAAAGATAGATTAGTTAGAAAGATAGATTAGTTAGAAAGAAAGATAGATTAGTTAGAAAGAAAGATAACTTAGTTAGAAATAAAGAAAGATAGATTATTTAAAAAACAAAGAAAGATGGATTTGATAGAAAGAAAGATAGATTAGCTAGAAAGATAGATTAGTTAGAAAAAAAGAAAGATAGATTAGTTAGAAAGAAAGAAAGATAAATTAGTTAGAAAGTAAGATAGATTAGTTAGAAAGAAAGAAAGATTAGTTAGAAAGAAAGAAAGATTAGTTAGAAAGATAGATAGATAAGTTAGAAAGAAAGAAAGAAAGAAAGAAAGATTAGTTAGAAAGAAAGAAAGATAGATTGGTTAGAAAGAAAGAAAGATTAGTTAGAAAGAAAGATAGATAGATTAGTTAGAAAGAAAAAAGATAGATTAGTTAGAAAGAAAGAAAGTAAGAAAGAAAGAAAGAAAGATTGGTTAGAAAGAAAGATAGATTAGTTAGAAAGATAGAAAGAAAGATAGATTAGTTAGAAAGAAAGAAACATAGATTAGTTAGAAAGAAAGAAAGAAACATAGATTAGTTAGAAAGAAAGAAAGAAAGATAGATTAGTTAGAAAGAAAGAAAGATTAGTTAGTTAGAAAGAAAGAAAGATAGATTAGTTAGAAAGAAAGATAGATTAGTTAGAAAGATAGATAGATAGATTAGTTAGAAAGAAAGAAAGATAGATTAGTTAGAAAGAAAGATAGATAGATTAGTTAGAAAGAAAGATAGATTAGTTAGAAAGAAAGATAGATTAGTTAGAAAGAAAGAAAGAGATTAGTTAGAAAGAAAGATAGATAGATTAGTTAGAAAGAAAGATAGATTAGTTAGAAAGAAAGAAAGATAGATTAGTTAGAAAGAATGAAAAAAGAAAGAAAGAAAGAAAGATTGGTTAGAAAGAAAGATAGATTAGTTAGTAAGAAAGATAGATTAGTTAGAAAGAAAGATAGATTAGTTAGAAAGAAAGATAGATAGATTAGTTAGAAAGAAAGAAAGATAGATTAGTTAGAAAGAAAGAAAGATAGATTAGTTAGAAAGAAAAAAGATAGATTAGTTTGAAAGAAATAAAGAAAGATAGATTAGTTAGAAAGAAAGATAGATAGATTAGTTAGAAAGAAAGAGATTAGTTAGAAAGAAACATAGATAGATTAGTTAGAAAGAAAGAAAGATAGATTAGTTAGAAGGAAATATTAGTTAGAAAGAAAGAAAGATAGATTAGTTAGAAAGAAAGAAAGATAGATTAGTTTGAAAGAAATAAAGAAAGATAGATTAGTTAGAAAGAAAGAAAGAAAGAAAGAAAGATAGATAGATAGATAGATAGATAGATAGATAGATAGATAGATAGATAGATAGATAGATAGATAAGAAAGAAAGATAGATTAGTTAGAAATAAAGATATATAGATAGATTAGTTAGAAAGAAAGAAAGATAGATAGATAGATAGATAGATAGATAGATAGATAGATAGATAGATAGATAGATAGATAAGAAAGAAAGATAGATTAGTTAGAAAGAAAGATAGATTAGTTAGAAAGAAAGAAAGATAGATTAGTTAGAAAGAAAGAAAGATAGATTAGTTAGAAAGAAAGAAAGATAGATTAGTTAGAAAGAAAAAAAGATAGATTAGTTAGAAAGAAAGAGATTAGTTAGAAAGAAAGAAAGAGATTAGTTAGAAAGAAAGAGATTAGTTAGAAAGAAAGATAGATAGATTAGTTAGAAAGAAAGATAGATAGATTAGTTAGAAAGAAACATAGATAGATTAGTTAGAAAGAAAGAAAGATAGATTAGTTAGAAGGAAATATTAGTTAGAAAGAAAGATTAGTTAGAAAGAAAGAAAGATAGATTAGTTTAGAAATAAAGAGATTAGTTAGAAAGAAAGAAAGATAGATTAGTTAGAAAGGAAGAAAGATAGATTAGTTAGAAAGGAAGAAAGATCAGATAGATAGATAGATAGATAGATAGATAGATAGATAGATAGATAGATAAGTTAGAAAGAGATAGATAGATAGATAGATAGATAGATAGATAGATAGATAGATAGATAGATAGATAGATAGATAGAGTTCATAAGTACATATAGAATGGGAGTTTAATTGAGTCCAAGGCTTTAGGGAATTTAGATTTGAGTTTATTTGGTGTAGACTACTGGGCCACCGTAGTCTTGGCTCATTTTGAACTGTTACAATGAAAGTCAATGGGATTTTTATGATTTTTAATATTAATTTTTAAGAAATCTGAAAGTCAAATCAGTCTGAAAAGATATAGCACACTAAGTCAGAACAGTTTGAAGGTCTGACCCGAGTTTGGAGTTTGTAGAGTTAAAGCTCTAGGACGAGTTAGAGTTTAAATTTTAGAGTCAGAAGAATAATAATAATAACTAGAAAAAGTTCGTCGAGACAAACTTTAAGTTGGCTTGTGAAAGTTTGGACCAATAAGTTTGAAGAAGTTTAAAGTTTAAATTAGTTTAAAGTTTAATTAGTTTATAGTTCAGTAAGAAAGAAAGAAAGATAGATTAGTTAGAAAGAAAGATAAAAAAAAGATTAGTAAGAAAGAAAGAAAGATAGATTAGTTAGAAAGAAAGAAAGAAAGAAAGATAGATTAGTTAGAAATAAAAAAATAAAAAAAGATTAGTAAGAAAGAAAGATAGATTAGTTAGAAAGAAAGAAAGATAGATTAGTAAGAAAGAAAGAAAGATAGATTAGTAAGAAAGAAAGAAAGAAAAAAATAGTAAGAAAGAAAGAAAGATAGATTAGTAAGAAAGAGAAAGAAAGATAGATTAGTTAGAAATAAAAAAATAAAAAAAGATTAGTAAGAAAGAAAGATAGATTAGTTAGAAAGAAAGAAGGAAAGAAAGATAGATTAGTAAGAAAGAAAAAAAGATAGATTAGTAAGAGAAAGATTGATTAGTAAGAAAGATAGATAGATTAGTTAGACAGAGAGAAAAAAGATTAGTAAGAAAGAAAGATAGATTAGTAAGAAAGAAAGAAAGATAGATTAGTTAGAAAGAAAGAAAGATAGATTAGTAAGAAAGAAAGATAGATTAGTAAGAAAGAAAGAAAGAAAAAGATTAGTAAGAAAGAAAGAAAGATAGATTAGTTAGAAAGAAAGAAAAAAGATTAGTAAGAAAGAAAGAAAGATTAGTAAGAAAGAAAGATAGATTAGTTAGAAAGAAAGAAAGAAAAAAGATTAGTAAGAAAGAAAGAAAAAAAGATTAGTAAGAAAGAAAGAAAGATAGATTAGTAAGAAAGAAAGAAAGAAAAAAAGATTAGCAAGAAAGAAAGAAAGAAAGATAGATTAGTTAGAAAGAAAGAAAAAAAAGATTAGTAAGAAAGAAAGAAAGAAAGAAAAAAAGATTAGTAAGAAAGAAAGATAGATTAGTTAGAAAGAAAGAAAAAAAAGATTAGTAAGAAAGAAAGAAAGAAAAAAAGATTAGTAAGAAAGAAAGATAGATTAGTTAGAAAGAAAGAAAAAAGATTAGTAAGAAAGAAAGAAAAAAAGATTAGTAAGAAAGAAAGAAAGATAGATTAGTTAGAAAGAAAGAAAGAAAAAAAGATTAGCAAGAAAGAAAGAAAGAAAGATAGATTAGTTAGAAAGAAAGAAAAAAAAGATTAGTAAGAAAGAAAGAAAGAAAGAAAAAAAGATTAGTAAGAAAGAAAGAAAAAAAGATTAGTAAGAAAGAAAGATAGATTAGTAAGAAAGAAAGAAAGAAAAAAAGATTAGCAAGAAAGAAAGAAAGATAGATTAGTTAGAAAGAAAGAAAAAAAAGATTAGTAAGAAAGAAAGAAAGAAAAAAAGATTAGTAAGAAAGAAAGATAGATTAGTTAAAAAGAAAGAAAGAAAAAAGATTAGTAAGAAAGAAAGAAAAAAGATTAGCAAGAAAGAAAGAAAGAAAGATAGATTAGTTAGAAAGAAAGAAAAAAAAGATTAGTAAGAAAGAAAGAAAGAAAGAAAAAAAGATTAGTAAGAAAGAAAGATAGATTAGTTAGAAAGAAAGAAAAAAGATTAGTAAGAAAGAAAGAAAAAAAGATTAGTAAGAAAGAAAGAAAGATAGATTAGTAAGAAAGAAAGAAAAAAAGATTAGTAAGAAAGAAAGAAGGATAGATTAGTAAGAAAGAAAGAAAGAAAAAAGATTAGCAAGAAAGAAAGAAAGAAAGATAGATTAGTTAGAAAGAAAGAAAAAAAAGATTAGTTAGAAAGAAAGAAAGAAAGAAAAAAAGATTAGTAAGAAAGAAAGAAAGAAAGAAAAAAAGATTAGTAAGAAAGAAAGATAGATTAGTTAGAAAGAAAGAAAAAAGATTAGTAAGAAAGAAAGAAAAAAAGATTAGTAAGAAAGAAAGATAGATTAGTAAGAAAGAAAGAAAAAAGATTAGAAAGAAAGAAAGATAGATTAGTAAGAAAGAAAGAAAGAAAAAAAGATTAGCAAGAAAGAAAGAAAGATAGATTAGTTAGAAAGAAAGAAAAAAAAGATTAGTAAGAAAGAAAGAAAGATAGATTAGTAAGAAAGAAAGATAGATTAGTTAGAAAGAAAGAAAGAAAAAAGATTAGTAAGAAAGAAAGAAAAAAAGATTAGTAAGAAAGAAAGAAAGAAAACAAGATTAGTAAGAAAGAAAGAAAGATAGATTAGTTAGAAAGAAAGAAAGAAAAAAAGATTAGTAAGAAAGAAAGATAGATTAGTAAGAAAGAAAGATAGAAAAAAAGATTAGTAAGAAAGAAAGAAAGATAGATTAGTAAGACAGAAAGAAAGAAAAAAAGATTAGTAAGAATGAAAGAAAGATAGATTAGTAAGAAAGAAAGAAAGATAGATTAGTAAGAAAGAAAGAAAGAAAAAAAGATTAGTAAGAATGAAAGAAAGATAGATTAGTAAGAAAGAAAGAAAGATAGATTAGTAAGAAAGAAAGAAAGAAAAAGATTAGTAAGAAAGAAAGAAAGATAGATTAGTAAGAAAGAAAGAAAGAAAAAAGATTAGCAAGAAAGAAAGAAAGAAAGATAGATTAGTTAGAAAGAAAGATAGATAGATTAGTTAGAAAGAAAGATAGATTAGTTAGAATGAAAGAAAGATAGAGTAGTTAGAAAGAAAGAAAGATAGATTAGTTAGAAAGAAAGAGATTAGTTAGAAAGAAAGAAAGAGATTAGTTAGAAAGAAAGAGATTAGTTAGAAAGAAAGATAGATAGATTAGTTAGAAAGAAAGAGATTAGTTAGAAAGAAAGATAGATAGATTATTTAGAAAGAAACATAGATAGATTAGTTAGAAAGAAAGATAGATTAGTTAGAAAGAAACATAGATAGATTAGTTAGAAAGAAATAAAGAAATAAAGATAGATTAGTTTGAAAGAAATAAAGAAAGATAGATTAGTTAGAAAGAAAAAAAGATAGATTAGTTAGAAAGAAATAAAGAAATAAAGATAGATTAGTTAGAAAGAAAGAAAGATAGATTAGTTAGAAAGAAAGAAAGATAGATTAGTTAGAAAGAAAAAAGATAGATTAGTTTGAAAGAAATAAAGAAAGATAGATTAGTTAGAAAGAAAGATAGATAGATTAGTTAGAAAGAAAGAGATTAGTTAGAAAGAAACATAGATAGATTAGTTAGAAAGAAAGAAAGATAGATTAGTTAGAAGGAAATATTAGTTAGAAAGAAAGAAAGATAGATTAGTTAGAAAGAAAGAAAGATAGATTAGTTTGAAAGAAATAAAGAAAGATAGATTAGTTAGAAAGAAAGAAAGAAAGAAAGAAAGATAGATAGATAGATAGATAGATAGATAGATAGATAGATAGATAGATAGATAGATAGATAGATAGATAAGAAAGAAAGATAGATTAGTTAGAAATAAAGATATATAGATAGATTAGTTAGAAAGAAAGAAAGATAGATAGATAGATAGATAGATAGATAGATAGATAGATAGATAGATAGATAGATAGATAGATAAGAAAGAAAGATAGATTAGTTAGAAAGAAAGATAGATTAGTTAGAAAGAAAGAAAGATAGATTAGTTAGAAAGAAAGAAAGATAGATTAGTTAGAAAGAAAGAAAGATAGATTAGTTAGAAAGAAAAAAAGATAGATTAGTTAGAAAGAAAGAGATTAGTTAGAAAGAAAGAAAGAGATTAGTTAGAAAGAAAGAGATTAGTTAGAAAGAAAGATAGATAGATTAGTTAGAAAGAAAGATAGATAGATTAGTTAGAAAGAAACATAGATAGATTAGTTAGAAAGAAAGAAAGATAGATTAGTTAGAAGGAAATATTAGTTAGAAAGAAAGATTAGTTAGAAAGAAAGAAAGATAGATTAGTTTAGAAATAAAGAGATTAGTTAGAAAGAAAGAAAGATAGATTAGTTAGAAAGGAAGAAAGATAGATTAGTTAGAAAGGAAGAAAGATCAGATAGATAGATAGATAGATAGATAGATAGATAGATAGATAGATAGATAAGTTAGAAAGAGATAGATAGATAGATAGATAGATAGATAGATAGATAGATAGATAGATAGATAGATAGATAGATAGATAGATAGAGTTCATAAGTACATATAGAATGGGAGTTTAATTGAGTCCAAGGCTTTAGGGAATTTAGATTTGAGTTTATTTGGTGTAGACTACTGGGCCACCGTAGTCTTGGCTCATTTTGAACTGTTACAATGAAAGTCAATGGGATTTTTATGATTTTTAATATTAATTTTTAAGAAATCTGAAAGTCAAATCAGTCTGAAAAGATATAGCACACTAAGTCAGAACAGTTTGAAGGTCTGACCCGAGTTTGGAGTTTGTAGAGTTAAAGCTCTAGGACGAGTTAGAGTTTAAATTTTAGAGTCAGAAGAATAATAATAATAATAATAAGTTTAAATAGGATTTCAGTAAGTTGGCTTTCTCAAGCCAACTTAATAACTAGAAAAAGTTCGTCGAGACAAACTTTAAGTTGGCTTGTGAAAGTTTGGACCAATAAGTTTGAAGAAGTTTAAAGTTTAAATTAGTTTAAAGTTTAATTAGTTTATAGTTCAGTAAGAAAGAAAGAAAGATAGATTAGTTAGAAAGAAAGATAAAAAAAAGATTAGTAAGAAAGAAAGAAAGATAGATTAGTTAGAAAGAAAGAAAGAAAGAAAGATAGATTAGTTAGAAATAAAAAAATAAAAAAAGATTAGTAAGAAAGAAAGATAGATTAGTTAGAAAGAAAGAAAGATAGATTAGTAAGAAAGAAAGAAAGATAGATTAGTAAGAAAGAAAGAAAGAAAAAAATAGTAAGAAAGAAAGAAAGATAGATTAGTAAGAAAGAGAAAGAAAGATAGATTAGTTAGAAATAAAAAAATAAAAAAAGATTAGTAAGAAAGAAAGATAGATTAGTTAGAAAGAAAGAAGGAAAGAAAGATAGATTAGTAAGAAAGAAAAAAAGATAGATTAGTAAGAGAAAGATTGATTAGTAAGAAAGATAGATAGATTAGTTAGACAGAGAGAAAAAAGATTAGTAAGAAAGAAAGATAGATTAGTAAGAAAGAAAGAAAGATAGATTAGTTAGAAAGAAAGAAAGATAGATTAGTAAGAAAGAAAGATAGATTAGTAAGAAAGAAAGAAAGAAAAAGATTAGTAAGAAAGAAAGAAAGATAGATTAGTTAGAAAGAAAGAAAAAAGATTAGTAAGAAAGAAAGAAAGATTAGTAAGAAAGAAAGATAGATTAGTTAGAAAGAAAGAAAGAAAAAAGATTAGTAAGAAAGAAAGAAAAAAAGATTAGTAAGAAAGAAAGAAAGATAGATTAGTAAGAAAGAAAGAAAGAAAAAAAGATTAGCAAGAAAGAAAGAAAGAAAGATAGATTAGTTAGAAAGAAAGAAAAAAAAGATTAGTAAGAAAGAAAGAAAGAAAGAAAAAAAGATTAGTAAGAAAGAAAGATAGATTAGTTAGAAAGAAAGAAAAAAAAGATTAGTAAGAAAGAAAGAAAGAAAAAAAGATTAGTAAGAAAGAAAGATAGATTAGTTAGAAAGAAAGAAAAAAGATTAGTAAGAAAGAAAGAAAAAAAGATTAGTAAGAAAGAAAGAAAGATAGATTAGTTAGAAAGAAAGAAAGAAAAAAAGATTAGCAAGAAAGAAAGAAAGAAAGATAGATTAGTTAGAAAGAAAGAAAAAAAAGATTAGTAAGAAAGAAAGAAAGAAAGAAAAAAAGATTAGTAAGAAAGAAAGAAAAAAAGATTAGTAAGAAAGAAAGATAGATTAGTAAGAAAGAAAGAAAGAAAAAAAGATTAGCAAGAAAGAAAGAAAGATAGATTAGTTAGAAAGAAAGAAAAAAAAGATTAGTAAGAAAGAAAGAAAGAAAAAAAGATTAGTAAGAAAGAAAGATAGATTAGTTAAAAAGAAAGAAAGAAAAAAGATTAGTAAGAAAGAAAGAAAAAAGATTAGCAAGAAAGAAAGAAAGAAAGATAGATTAGTTAGAAAGAAAGAAAAAAAAGATTAGTAAGAAAGAAAGAAAGAAAGAAAAAAAGATTAGTAAGAAAGAAAGATAGATTAGTTAGAAAGAAAGAAAAAAGATTAGTAAGAAAGAAAGAAAAAAAGATTAGTAAGAAAGAAAGAAAGATAGATTAGTAAGAAAGAAAGAAAAAAAGATTAGTAAGAAAGAAAGAAGGATAGATTAGTAAGAAAGAAAGAAAGAAAAAAGATTAGCAAGAAAGAAAGAAAGAAAGATAGATTAGTTAGAAAGAAAGAAAAAAAAGATTAGTTAGAAAGAAAGAAAGAAAGAAAAAAAGATTAGTAAGAAAGAAAGAAAGAAAGAAAAAAAGATTAGTAAGAAAGAAAGATAGATTAGTTAGAAAGAAAGAAAAAAGATTAGTAAGAAAGAAAGAAAAAAAGATTAGTAAGAAAGAAAGATAGATTAGTAAGAAAGAAAGAAAAAAGATTAGAAAGAAAGAAAGATAGATTAGTAAGAAAGAAAGAAAGAAAAAAAGATTAGCAAGAAAGAAAGAAAGATAGATTAGTTAGAAAGAAAGAAAAAAAAGATTAGTAAGAAAGAAAGAAAGATAGATTAGTAAGAAAGAAAGATAGATTAGTTAGAAAGAAAGAAAGAAAAAAGATTAGTAAGAAAGAAAGAAAAAAAGATTAGTAAGAAAGAAAGAAAGAAAACAAGATTAGTAAGAAAGAAAGAAAGATAGATTAGTTAGAAAGAAAGAAAGAAAAAAAGATTAGTAAGAAAGAAAGATAGATTAGTAAGAAAGAAAGATAGAAAAAAAGATTAGTAAGAAAGAAAGAAAGATAGATTAGTAAGACAGAAAGAAAGAAAAAAAGATTAGTAAGAATGAAAGAAAGATAGATTAGTAAGAAAGAAAGAAAGATAGATTAGTAAGAAAGAAAGAAAGAAAAAAAGATTAGTAAGAATGAAAGAAAGATAGATTAGTAAGAAAGAAAGAAAGATAGATTAGTAAGAAAGAAAGAAAGAAAAAGATTAGTAAGAAAGAAAGAAAGATAGATTAGTAAGAAAGAAAGAAAGAAAAAAGATTAGCAAGAAAGAAAGAAAGAAAGATAGATTAGTTAGAAAGAAAGATAGATAGATTAGTTAGAAAGAAAGATAGATTAGTTAGAATGAAAGAAAGATAGAGTAGTTAGAAAGAAAGAAAGATAGATTAGTTAGAAAGAAAGAGATTAGTTAGAAAGAAAGAAAGAGATTAGTTAGAAAGAAAGAGATTAGTTAGAAAGAAAGATAGATAGATTAGTTAGAAAGAAAGAGATTAGTTAGAAAGAAAGATAGATAGATTATTTAGAAAGAAACATAGATAGATTAGTTAGAAAGAAAGATAGATTAGTTAGAAAGAAACATAGATAGATTAGTTAGAAAGAAATAAAGAAATAAAGATAGATTAGTTTGAAAGAAATAAAGAAAGATAGATTAGTTAGAAAGAAAAAAAGATAGATTAGTTAGAAAGAAATAAAGAAATAAAGATAGATTAGTTAGAAAGAAAGAAAGATAGATTAGTTAGAAAGAAAGAAAGATAGATTAGTTAGAAAGAAAAAAGATAGATTAGTTTGAAAGAAATAAAGAAAGATAGATTAGTTAGAAAGAAAGATAGATAGATTAGTTAGAAAGAAAGAGATTAGTTAGAAAGAAACATAGATAGATTAGTTAGAAAGAAAGAAAGATAGATTAGTTAGAAGGAAATATTAGTTAGAAAGAAAGAAAGATAGATTAGTTAGAAAGAAAGAAAGATAGATTAGTTTGAAAGAAATAAAGAAAGATAGATTAGTTAGAAAGAAAGAAAGAAAGAAAGAAAGAAAGATAGATAGATAGATAGATAGATAGATAGATAGATAGATAGATAGATAGATAGATAGATAGATAAGAAAGAAAGATAGATTAGTTAGAAATAAAGATATATAGATAGATTAGTTAGAAAGAAAGAAAGATAGATAGATAGATAGATAGATAGATAGATAGATAGATAGATAGATAGATAGATAGATAGATAGATAAGAAAGAAAGATAGATTAGTTAGAAAGAAAGATAGATTAGTTAGAAAGAAAGAAAGATAGATTAGTTAGAAAGAAAGAAAGATAGATTAGTTAGAAAGAAAGAAAGATAGATTAGTTAGAAAGAAAAAAAGATAGATTAGTTAGAAAGAAAGAGATTAGTTAGAAAGAAAGAAAGAGATTAGTTAGAAAGAAAGAGATTAGTTAGAAAGAAAGATAGATAGATTAGTTAGAAAGAAAGATAGATAGATTAGTTAGAAAGAAACATAGATAGATTAGTTAGAAAGAAAGAAAGATAGATTAGTTAGAAGGAAATATTAGTTAGAAAGAAAGATTAGTTAGAAAGAAAGAAAGATAGATTAGTTTAGAAATAAAGAGATTAGTTAGAAAGAAAGAAAGATAGATTAGTTAGAAAGGAAGAAAGATAGATTAGTTAGAAAGGAAGAAAGATCAGATAGATAGATAGATAGATAGATAGATAGATAGATAGATAGATAGATAAGTTAGAAAGAGATAGATAGATAGATAGATAGATAGATAGATAGATAGATAGATAGATAGATAGATAGATAGATAGATAGATAGATAGATAGAGTTCATAAGTACATATAGAATGGGAGTTTAATTGAGTCCAAGGCTTTAGGGAATTTAGATTTGAGTTTATTTGGTGTAGACTACTGGGCCACCGTAGTCTTGGCTCATTTTGAACTGTTACAATGAAAGTCAATGGGATTTTTATGATTTTTAATATTAATTTTTAAGAAATCTGAAAGTCAAATCAGTCTGAAAAGATATAGCACACTAAGTCAGAACAGTTTGAAGGTCTGACCCGAGTTTGGAGTTTGTAGAGTTAAAGCTCTAGGACGAGTTAGAGTTTAAATTTTAGAGTCAGAAGAATAATAATAATAACTAGAAAAAGTTCGTCGAGACAAACTTTAAGTTGGCTTGTGAAAGTTTGGACCAATAAGTTTGAAGAAGTTTAAAGAAGTTTAAAGTTTAATTAGTTTATAGTTTAGTAAGAAAGAAAGAAAGATAGATTAGTTAGAAAGAAAGAAAAAAAGATTAGTAAGAAAGAAAGAAAGATAGATTAGTTAGAAAGAAAGAAAGAAAGAAAGAAAGATAGATTAGTTAGAAAGAAAGATAGATTAGTAAGAAAGAAAGAAAGAAAGAAATATAGATAAGTTAGAAAGAAAGAAAGAAAAAAAGATTAGTTAGAAAGAAAGAAAGAAAGATAGATTAGTTAGAAAAAAGAAAGAAAAAAAGATTAGTAAGAAAGAAAGAAAGATAGATTAGTTAGAAAGAAAGAAAGAAAGAGATTAGTTAGAAAGATAGATTAGTAAGAAAGAAAGAAAGAAAGAAATATAGATAAGTTAGAAAGAAAGAAAGATAGATTAGTTAGAAAGAAAGAAAAAAAGATTAGTAAGAAAGAAAGAAAGAAAGATAAATTAGTAAGAAAGAAAGAAAGATTGATTAGTAAGAAAGATAGAAAGATAGATAGATTAGTTAGAAAGAAAGAAAAAAAGATTAGTGAGAAAGAAAGAAAGAAAGAAAGAAAGATAGATTAGTTAGAAAGAAAGAAAGAAAGAAAGATTAGTTAGAAAGAAAAAAGGAAAGAAAGATAGATTAGTAAGAAAGAAAGAAAGAAAGATAAATTAGTAAGAAAGAAAGAAAGATTGATTAGTAAGAAAGATAGAAAGATAGATAGATTAGTTAGAAAGAAAGAAAGAAAAAGAGATTAGTGAGAAAGAAAGATAGATTAGTTAGAAAGAAAGAAAGAAAGAAAGAAAGAAAGAAAGAAAGAAAGAAAGAAAGTTAATTAAAAAGAAAGAAAGAAAGAAAGATAGATTAGGTAGAAAGAAAGATAGAAAGATAGATAGATTAGTTAGAAAGAAAAAGAAAGATAGTTTTTATTTAGAAAGAAAGAAAGATAGATTAGTTAGAAAGAAAGAAAGAAAGAAAGAAAGAAAGAAAGTTCATTAAAAAGAAAGAAAGAAAGATAGATTAGGTAGAAAGAAAGATAGAAAGATAGATAGATTAGTTAGAAAGAAAGAAAGAAAGTTAATTAAAGAGAAAGAAAGAAAGATTAGTTAGAAAGATAGATTAGTTAGAAAGAAAGAAAGAAAAAAAGATTAGTAAGAAAGAAAGATAGATTAGTTAGAAAGAAAGAAAGATGGATTAGTTAGAAAGAAAGAAAAAAGATTAGTTAGAAAGAAAGAAAGAAAGAAAGATAGATTAGTTAGAAAGAAAGAAAGAAAGAAAGAAAGAGATTAGTTAGAAAGAAAAAGAAAGATAGATTAGTTAGAAAGAAAGAAAGATAGATTAGTTAGAAAGAAAGAAAGAAAGAAAGAAAGTTAATTAAAAAGAAAGAAAGAAAGATTAGTTAGAAAGATAGATTAGTTAGAAAGAAAGAAAGAAAAAAAGATTAGTAAGAAAGAAAGATAGATTAGTTAGAAAGAAAGAAAGTTAATTAAAAAGAAAGAAAGAAAGATTAGTTAGAAAGATAGATTAGTTAGAAAGAAAGAAAGAAAAAAAGATTAGTAAGAAAGAAAGATAGATTAGTTAGAAAGAAAGAAAGAAAGAAAGAAAGAAAGAGAAAGAAAGAAAGAAATATAGATAAGTTAGAAAGAAAGAAAGATAGATTAGTTAGAAAGAAAGAAAGATGGATTAGTTAGAAAGAAAGAAAAAAGATTAGTTAGAAAGAAAGAAAGATAGATTAGTTAGAAAGAAAAAAGGAAAGAAAGATAGATTAGTAAGAAAGAAAGGAAGAAAGATAGATTAGTGAGATAGATAGATTAGTTAGAATGAAAGAAAGAAAAAAGATTAGTGAGAAAGAAAGATAGATTAGTTAGAGAGAAAGAAAGATGGATTAGTTAGAAAGAAAGAAAAAAAGATTAGTAAGAAAGAAAGAAAGATAGATTAGTTAGAAAGAAAAAAGGAAAGAAAGATAGATTAGTAAGAAAGAAAGGAAGAAAGATAGATTAGTGAGATAGATAGATTAGTTAGAAAGAAAGAAAGAAAAAAGATTAGTGAGAAAGAAAGATAGATTAGTTAGAAAGAAAGAGATTAGTTAGAAAGAAAAAGAAAGATAGATTAGTTAGAAAGAAAGAAAGATAGATTAGTTAGAAAGAAAGAAAGATAGATTAGTTAGAAAGAAAGAAAGAAAGAAAGTTAATTAAAAAGAAAAAAAGAAATATAGATTAGGTAGAAAGAAAGATAGATAGATTAGTTAGAAAGAAAGAAAGAAAAAAAGTTAATTAAAAAGAAAGAAAGAAAGATTAGTTAGAAGGATAGATTAGTTAGAAAGAAAGAAAGAAAGAAAGAAAAAAAGATTAGTAAGAAAGAAAGATAGATTAGTTAGTTAGAAAGAAAGAAAGAAAGAAAGAAAGAAAGAAATATAGATAAGTTAGAAAGAAAGAAAGATAGATTAGTTAGAAAGAAAGAAAAAAAAGATTAGTTAGAAAGAAAGAATGAAAGATAGATAGATTAGTTAGAAAAAAAGAAAGAAAAAAAGATTAGTAAGAAAGAAAGAAAGATAGATTAGTTAGAAAGAAAAAAGGAAAGAAATATATTAGTAAGAAAGAAAGAAAGAAAGATAGATTAGTGAGAAAGATAGATTAGTTAGAAAGAAAGAAAGAAAGATAGATTAGTTAGAAAGAAAAAGAAAGATAGATTAGTTAGAAAGAAAGATAGATTAGTTAGAAAGAAAGAAATAAATAAAGTTAATTAAAAAGAAAGAAAGAAAGATAGATAGATTAGTTAGAAAGAAAGAAAGAAAAAAAGATTAGTAAGAAAGAAAGAAAGATTAGTTAGAAAGAAAGAAAGATAGATTAGTTACAAAGAAAAAGAAAGATAGATTAGTTAGAAAGAAAGAAAGATAGATTGGTTAGAAAGAAAGAAAGAAAGAAAGTTAATTAAAAAGAAAGAAAGAAAGAAAGAAAGATTAGTTAGAAAGATAGATTAGTTAGAAAGAAAGAAAGAAAAAAATATTAGTAAGAAAGAAAGATAGATTAGTTAGAAAGAAAGAAAGAAAGATAGATTAGTAAGAAAGAAAGAAAGATTAGTTAGAAAGAAAGAAAGATAGATTAGTTAGAAAGAAAAAGAAAGATAGATCAGTTAGAAAGAAAGAAAGATAGATTAGTTAGAAAGAAAGAAAGAAAGTTAATTAAAAAGAAAGAAAGAAAGTAAGATAGATTAGTTAGAAAGAAAGAAATATAGATTAGAAAGAAAGAAAGATAGATTAGTTAGAAAGAAAGATAGATTAGTTAGAAAGAAAGATAAATTAGTTAGAAAGAAAGATAGATTAGTTAAAAAACAAAGAAAGAGATTTGTTAGAAAGAAAGATAGATTAGTTAGAAAGATAGATTAGTTAGAAAGAAAGATAGATTAGTTAGAAAGAAAGATAACTTAGTTAGAAATAAAGAAAGATAGATTATTTAAAAAACAAAGAAAGATGGATTTGATAGAAAGAAAGATAGATTAGCTAGAAAGATAGATTAGTTAGAAAAAAAGAAAGATAGATTAGTTAGAAAGAAAGAAATATAAATTAGTTAGAAAGTAAGATAGATTAGTTAGAAAGAAAGATAGATTAGTTAGAAAGAAAGAAAGATAGATTAGTTAGAAAGATAGATAGATAAGTTAGAAAGAAAGAAAGAAAGATTAGTTAGAAAGAAAGAAAGATAGATTGGTTAGAAAGAAAGAAAGATTAGTTAGAAAGAAAGATAGATAGATTAGTTAGAAAGAAAAAAGATAGATTAGTTAGAAAGAAAGAAAGTAAGAAAGAAAGAAAGAAAGATTGGTTACAAAGAAAGATAGATTAGTTAGAAAGATAGAAAGAAAGATAGATTAGTTAGAAAGAAAGAAACATAGATTAGTTAGAAAGAAAGAAAGAAAGAAAGATAGATTAGTTAGAAAGAAAGAAAGATTAGTTAGTTAGAAAGAAAGAAAGATAGATTAGTTAGAAAGAAAGATAGATTAGTTAGAAAGATAGATAGATAGATTAGTTAGAAAGAAAGAAAGATAGATTAGTTAAAAAGAAAGATAGATAGATTAGTTAGAAAGAAAGATAGATTAGTTAGAAAGATAGATTAGTTAGAAAGATAGATAGATAGATAGATTAGTTAGAAAGAAAGAAAGATAGATTAGTTAGAAAGAAAGATAGATAGATTAGTTAGAAAGAAAGATAGATTAGTTAGAAAGAAAGAAAGATAGATTAGTTAGAAAGAATGAAAAAAGAAAGAAAGAAAGAAAGATTGGTTAGAAAGAAAGATAGATTAGTTAGTAAGAAAGATATAAAGAAAGATGGATTAGTTAGAAAGAAAGAAACAGATTAGTTAGAAAGAAAGAAAGAAAGAAAGAAAGATAGATTAGTTAGAAAGACTAGTTAGTTAGAAAGAAAGAGATAGATTAGTTAGAAAGAAAGATAGATAGATAGATAGATTAGTTAGAAAGAAAGAAAGATAGATTAGTTAGAAAGAAAGAAAGATATATTAGTTAGAAAGAAAGATAGATAGATTAGTTAGAAAAAAAAGATAGATTAGTTAGAAAGAAAGAAAGATAGATTAGTTAGAAAGAAAGAAATATAAATTAGTTAGAAAGTAAGATAGATTAGTTAGAAAGAAAGAAAGATAGATTAGTTAGAAAGATAGATAGATAAGTTAGAAAGAAAGAAAGAAAGATTAGTTAGAAAGAAAGAAAGATAGATTGGTTAGAAAGAAAGAAAGATTAGTTAGAAAGAAAGATAGATAGATTAGTTAGAAAGAAAAAAGATAGATTAGTTAGAAAGAAAGAAAGTAAGAAAGAAAGAAAGAAAGATTGGTTACAAAGAAAGATAGATTAGTTAGAAAGATAGAAAGAAAGATAGATTAGTTAGAAAGAAAGAAACATAGATTAGTTAGAAAGAAAGAAAGAAAGAAAGATAGATTAGTTAGAAAGAAAGAAAGATTAGTTAGTTAGAAAGAAAGAAAGATAGATTAGTTAGAAAGAAAGATAGATTAGTTAGAAAGAAAGAAAGATAGATTAGTTAAAAAGAAAGATAGATAGATTAGTTAGAAAGAAAGATAGATTAGTTAGAAAGATAGATTAGTTAGAAAGATAGATAGATAGATAGATAGATAGATTAGTTAGAAAGAAAGAAAGATAGATTAGTTAGAAAGAAAGATAGATAGATTAGTTAGAAAGAAAGATAGATTAGTTAGAAAGAAAGAAAGATAGATTAGTTAGAAAGAATGAAAAAAGAAAGAAAGAAAGAAAGATTGGTTAGAAAGAAAGATAGATTAGTTAGTAAGAAAGATATAAAGAAAGATGGATTAGTTAGAAAGAAAGAAACATAGATTAGTTAGAAAGAAAGAAAGAAAGAAAGAAAGATAGATTAGTTAGAAAGACTAGTTAGTTAGAAAGAAAGAGATAGATTAGTTAGAAAGAAAGATAGATAGATAGATAGATAGATAGATAGATAGATAGATAGATTAGTTAGAAAGAAAGAAAGATAGATTAGTTAGAAAGAAAGAAAGATATATTAGTTAGAAAGAAAGATAGATAGATTAGTTAGAAAAAAAAGATAGATTAGTTAGAAAGAAAGAAAGATAGATTAGTTAGAAAGAAAGATAGATAGATTAGTTAGAAAGAAAGAAAGATTAGTTAGAAAGAAAGAAAGAATGATAGATTGGTTAGAAAGAAAGAAAGATAGATTAGTAAGAAAGAAAGAAAGGAATAAAGAACGATAGATTAGTTAGAAATAAAGATAAAGTAGTTAGAAAGAAAGATAGATAGATTAGTTAGAAAGAAAGATAGATAGATAGATTAGTTAGAAAGAAAGATAGATTATTTAGAAAGAAAGAAAGATAGATTAGTTAGAAAGAAAGAAAGATTAGTTAGAAAGAAAGAAAGATTAGTTAGAAAGAAAGATAGATAGATTAGTTAGAAAGAAAAAAAGAAAGAAAGAAAGAAAGAAAGAAAAATTGGTTAGAAAGAAAGATAGATTAGTTTGAAAGATAGAGATTAGTTAGAAAGAAAGAAAAGATTAGTTAGAATGAAAGAAAGATAGATAGATTAGTTAGAAAGAAAGAAAGATAGATAGATTAGTTAGAAAGAAAGAAAGATTAGTTAGAAAGAAAAAAGATAGATTAGTTAGAAAGAAAGAATAAAAGAAAGTAAGAAAGAAATAATGAAAGATTGGTTAGAAAGAAAGAGATTAGTTAGAAAGATAGATAGATTAGTTAGAAAGAAAGAAAAGTTAGAATGAAAGAAAGATAGAGTAGTTAGAAAGAAAGAAAGATAGATAGATTAGTTAGAAAGAAAGATAGATTAGTTAGAAAGAAAGTAAGGTAGATTAGTTAGAAAGAAAGATAGATTAGTTAGAAAGAAGAAAGATAGATTAGTTAGAAAGAAAGAAAGATTAGTTAGAAAGAAAGAAAGATAGATCAGTTAGCAAGAAAGAAATATTAGTTAGAAAGAAAGAAAGATTAGTTTGAAAGAAAGAAAGATTAGTTTGAAAGAAAGATAGATTAGTAAGAAAGAAAGAAATAAAGAAAGATTAGGTAGAAAGAAAGAAAGATTAGTTAGAAAGAAAGAAAGATAAGTTAGAAAGATAGATAGATAGATAGATAGATAGATAGATAGATAGATAGATAGATAGATAGATAGATAGATAGATAGATAAAGTTCATTAGTACATATAGAATGGTAGTTTAATTGAATCTAGGGCTTCAGGGAGTTTAGATTTGAGTTTATTTGGTGTCCACTGCTGGGCCACCGTAGTCTTGGCTCAATTTGAACTGTTGCAATGAAAGTCAATGGGATTTTTATGATTTTTAATATTAATTTTTAAGAAATCTGAAAGTCAAATCAGTTTGAAAAGATATAGCACACCGAGTCAGAACAGTCTGAAGGTCTGACCCGAGTTTGGAGTTTGTAGAGTTAAAGCTCTAGGACGAGTTAGAGTCAGAATTTTTTGGGTAAGAAAAATAAGAAGAAGAAGAAGAACTAGAAAAAGTTCGTCGAGACAAACTTTAAGTTGGCTTGTGAAAGTTTGGACCAATAAGTTTGAAGAAGTTTAAAGTTTAAATTAGTTTAAAGTTTAATTAGTTTATAGTTCAGTAAGAAAGAAAGAAAGATAGATTAGTTAGAAAGAAAGATAAAAAAAAGATTAGTAAGAAAGAAAGAAAGATAGATTAGTTAGAAAGAAAGAAAGAAAGAAAGATAGATTAGTTAGAAATAAAAAAATAAAAAAAGATTAGTAAGAAAGAAAGATAGATTAGTTAGAAAGAAAGAAAGATAGATTAGTAAGAAAGAAAGAAAGATAGATTAGTAAGAAAGAAAGAAAGAAAAAAATAGTAAGAAAGAAAGAAAGATAGATTAGTAAGAAAGAGAAAGAAAGATAGATTAGTTAGAAATAAAAAAATAAAAAAAGATTAGTAAGAAAGAAAGATAGATTAGTTAGAAAGAAAGAAGGAAAGAAAGATAGATTAGTAAGAAAGAAAAAAAGATAGATTAGTAAGAGAAAGATTGATTAGTAAGAAAGATAGATAGATTAGTTAGACAGAGAGAAAAAAGATTAGTAAGAAAGAAAGATAGATTAGTAAGAAAGAAAGAAAGATAGATTAGTTAGAAAGAAAGAAAGATAGATTAGTAAGAAAGAAAGATAGATTAGTAAGAAAGAAAGAAAGAAAAAGATTAGTAAGAAAGAAAGAAAGATAGATTAGTTAGAAAGAAAGAAAAAAGATTAGTAAGAAAGAAAGAAAGATTAGTAAGAAAGAAAGATAGATTAGTTAGAAAGAAAGAAAGAAAAAAGATTAGTAAGAAAGAAAGAAAAAAAGATTAGTAAGAAAGAAAGAAAGATAGATTAGTAAGAAAGAAAGAAAGAAAAAAAGATTAGCAAGAAAGAAAGAAAGAAAGATAGATTAGTTAGAAAGAAAGAAAAAAAAGATTAGTAAGAAAGAAAGAAAGAAAGAAAAAAAGATTAGTAAGAAAGAAAGATAGATTAGTTAGAAAGAAAGAAAAAAAAGATTAGTAAGAAAGAAAGAAAGAAAAAAAGATTAGTAAGAAAGAAAGATAGATTAGTTAGAAAGAAAGAAAAAAGATTAGTAAGAAAGAAAGAAAAAAAGATTAGTAAGAAAGAAAGAAAGATAGATTAGTTAGAAAGAAAGAAAGAAAAAAAGATTAGCAAGAAAGAAAGAAAGAAAGATAGATTAGTTAGAAAGAAAGAAAAAAAAGATTAGTAAGAAAGAAAGAAAGAAAGAAAAAAAGATTAGTAAGAAAGAAAGAAAAAAAGATTAGTAAGAAAGAAAGATAGATTAGTAAGAAAGAAAGAAAGAAAAAAAGATTAGCAAGAAAGAAAGAAAGATAGATTAGTTAGAAAGAAAGAAAAAAAAGATTAGTAAGAAAGAAAGAAAGAAAAAAAGATTAGTAAGAAAGAAAGATAGATTAGTTAAAAAGAAAGAAAGAAAAAAGATTAGTAAGAAAGAAAGAAAAAAGATTAGCAAGAAAGAAAGAAAGAAAGATAGATTAGTTAGAAAGAAAGAAAAAAAAGATTAGTAAGAAAGAAAGAAAGAAAGAAAAAAAGATTAGTAAGAAAGAAAGATAGATTAGTTAGAAAGAAAGAAAAAAGATTAGTAAGAAAGAAAGAAAAAAAGATTAGTAAGAAAGAAAGAAAGATAGATTAGTAAGAAAGAAAGAAAAAAAGATTAGTAAGAAAGAAAGAAGGATAGATTAGTAAGAAAGAAAGAAAGAAAAAAGATTAGCAAGAAAGAAAGAAAGAAAGATAGATTAGTTAGAAAGAAAGAAAAAAAAGATTAGTTAGAAAGAAAGAAAGAAAGAAAAAAAGATTAGTAAGAAAGAAAGAAAGAAAGAAAAAAAGATTAGTAAGAAAGAAAGATAGATTAGTTAGAAAGAAAGAAAAAAGATTAGTAAGAAAGAAAGAAAAAAAGATTAGTAAGAAAGAAAGATAGATTAGTAAGAAAGAAAGAAAAAAGATTAGAAAGAAAGAAAGATAGATTAGTAAGAAAGAAAGAAAGAAAAAAAGATTAGCAAGAAAGAAAGAAAGATAGATTAGTTAGAAAGAAAGAAAAAAAAGATTAGTAAGAAAGAAAGAAAGATAGATTAGTAAGAAAGAAAGATAGATTAGTTAGAAAGAAAGAAAGAAAAAAGATTAGTAAGAAAGAAAGAAAAAAAGATTAGTAAGAAAGAAAGAAAGAAAACAAGATTAGTAAGAAAGAAAGAAAGATAGATTAGTTAGAAAGAAAGAAAGAAAAAAAGATTAGTAAGAAAGAAAGATAGATTAGTAAGAAAGAAAGATAGAAAAAAAGATTAGTAAGAAAGAAAGAAAGATAGATTAGTAAGACAGAAAGAAAGAAAAAAAGATTAGTAAGAATGAAAGAAAGATAGATTAGTAAGAAAGAAAGAAAGATAGATTAGTAAGAAAGAAAGAAAGAAAAAAAGATTAGTAAGAATGAAAGAAAGATAGATTAGTAAGAAAGAAAGAAAGATAGATTAGTAAGAAAGAAAGAAAGAAAAAGATTAGTAAGAAAGAAAGAAAGATAGATTAGTAAGAAAGAAAGAAAGAAAAAAGATTAGCAAGAAAGAAAGAAAGAAAGATAGATTAGTTAGAAAGAAAGATAGATAGATTAGTTAGAAAGAAAGATAGATTAGTTAGAATGAAAGAAAGATAGAGTAGTTAGAAAGAAAGAAAGATAGATTAGTTAGAAAGAAAGAGATTAGTTAGAAAGAAAGAAAGAGATTAGTTAGAAAGAAAGAGATTAGTTAGAAAGAAAGATAGATAGATTAGTTAGAAAGAAAGAGATTAGTTAGAAAGAAAGATAGATAGATTATTTAGAAAGAAACATAGATAGATTAGTTAGAAAGAAAGATAGATTAGTTAGAAAGAAACATAGATAGATTAGTTAGAAAGAAATAAAGAAATAAAGATAGATTAGTTTGAAAGAAATAAAGAAAGATAGATTAGTTAGAAAGAAAAAAAGATAGATTAGTTAGAAAGAAATAAAGAAATAAAGATAGATTAGTTAGAAAGAAAGAAAGATAGATTAGTTAGAAAGAAAGAAAGATAGATTAGTTAGAAAGAAAAAAGATAGATTAGTTTGAAAGAAATAAAGAAAGATAGATTAGTTAGAAAGAAAGATAGATAGATTAGTTAGAAAGAAAGAGATTAGTTAGAAAGAAACATAGATAGATTAGTTAGAAAGAAAGAAAGATAGATTAGTTAGAAGGAAATATTAGTTAGAAAGAAAGAAAGATAGATTAGTTAGAAAGAAAGAAAGATAGATTAGTTTGAAAGAAATAAAGAAAGATAGATTAGTTAGAAAGAAAGAAAGAAAGAAAGAAAGATAGATAGATAGATAGATAGATAGATAGATAGATAGATAGATAGATAGATAGATAGATAGATAAGAAAGAAAGATAGATTAGTTAGAAATAAAGATATATAGATAGATTAGTTAGAAAGAAAGAAAGATAGATAGATAGATAGATAGATAGATAGATAGATAGATAGATAGATAGATAGATAGATAGATAGATAGATAGATAGATAGATAGATAAGAAAGAAAGATAGATTAGTTAGAAAGAAAGATAGATTAGTTAGAAAGAAAGAAAGATAGATTAGTTAGAAAGAAAGAAAGATAGATTAGTTAGAAAGAAAGAAAGATAGATTAGTTAGAAAGAAAAAAAGATAGATTAGTTAGAAAGAAAGAGATTAGTTAGAAAGAAAGAAAGAGATTAGTTAGAAAGAAAGAGATTAGTTAGAAAGAAAGATAGATAGATTAGTTAGAAAGAAAGATAGATAGATTAGTTAGAAAGAAACATAGATAGATTAGTTAGAAAGAAAGAAAGATAGATTAGTTAGAAGGAAATATTAGTTAGAAAGAAAGATTAGTTAGAAAGAAAGAAAGATAGATTAGTTTAGAAATAAAGAGATTAGTTAGAAAGAAAGAAAGATAGATTAGTTAGAAAGGAAGAAAGATAGATTAGTTAGAAAGGAAGAAAGATCAGATAGATAGATAGATAGATAGATAGATAGATAGATAGATAGATAGATAAGTTAGAAAGAGATAGATAGATAGATAGATAGATAGATAGATAGATAGATAGATAGATAGATAGATAGATAGATAGAGTTCATAAGTACATATAGAATGGGAGTTTAATTGAGTCCAAGGCTTTAGGGAATTTAGATTTGAGTTTATTTGGTGTAGACTACTGGGCCACCGTAGTCTTGGCTCATTTTGAACTGTTACAATGAAAGTCAATGGGATTTTTATGATTTTTAATATTAATTTTTAAGAAATCTGAAAGTCAAATCAGTCTGAAAAGATATAGCACACTAAGTCAGAACAGTTTGAAGGTCTGACCCGAGTTTGGAGTTTGTAGAGTTAAAGCTCTAGGACGAGTTAGAGTTTAAATTTTAGAGTCAGAAGAATAATAATAATAATAATAAGTTTAAATAGGATTTCAGTAAGTTGGCTTTCTCAAGCCAACTTAATAATAATAAGTTTAAATAGGATTTCAGTAAGTTGGCTTTTCCAAGCCAACTTAATAATAAGTTTAAATAGGATTTCAGTAAGTTGGCTTTCTCAAGCCAACTTAATAAGTTTAAATAGGATTTCAGTAAGTTGGCTTTCTCAAGCCAACTTAATAATGTGATTGTTGATGCATGACAGCTATGGTTTACATGTCATTTCATTATTCTATTATTATTATTGGCCTATATGTGAATCTATTATTATATATATTAACCTATTTTAATTGTAAAATTTCAGGGGGGTCTTTTTTCAAAAAACATTTTTTACCTACTGTATGTTCCCTGACTGAATTTTTTTTTTTTAAATGTACATTTTGATACCTTTTCTTTGCGCATTTGGTAGTGGAGAGTTTCAAGCAGTTTTTAAGTGTCACTTAAAATGAGACTTTTTTAAAAAAATAATTTTTTACCTGTGGTATCGATTTAGTATCGATACCGAGGTATTAGATTCTGGTATCGTACCGAAGCCAAAATTGTGGTATCGAGCCATCCCTACACCGAGAGAAGAGCTGAAGCTGCAGTGCAGATGATGAGGACATCAGTGTTTTTGATTTGGATGAATGTGAACCTGTTGAAGGAGACTCCGACACAACATTAGGAACCTTTACAATAGTATAATAGGGCACTTTAGAAACTTTTTATCTCACAATTCTCAGAAAAAAGTTAGAATTGTGAGATAAAGAGTCTTTCCATGGATTGTTATTCTGTGGTGGAAACGATCTTCCTGACTTCACATTAATGCCTTTATAAAACAGCTCTGAGAGTTTAGATGAGCTTTATCTGTTGGTTCAGTGTTGCTGTATTTCCTGCAGGATCTTCACAGGAACACGAGCTCAAGCTCCTCTCCGTGTGTCTCACACACCACTGAGTGTCAGAGCGGCGGCACAGCCTCCAATACACTCATGATCCTGTAGAGTGTGTTTGATTTACTGTCCTTGTGTGTCCCTCCACTCACACACACACACACACACACACACACACACACACACACACTCACACACACACACACTCTCACACACACACACTCTCACACACACACACACACACACACACTCTCTCACACACACACACACACACACTCTCTCACACACACACACACACACACACTCACACACTCTCACACACACACACACTCTCACACAGACTCTCACACACACACACACACACACACACACACTCTCTCACACACACACACACACACACACTCTCTCACACACACACACACACACACACACACTCACACACACTCACTCACTCTCACACACACGCGCACACACACACACACACACACTCACACACACACACTCTCACGCACACACACACACTCACGCACACACACACTCACACACACTCCCTGCCCTCCTGATCCCATCTGTTGAGTCTCTGAAGAGAATTGGACTGATTTTTCTCCCGGTCTCTCGTCCATCTTCAGATTGGATTGAAAACTGCAGCGGACCAGTTCATGACTTCAGCCCTGTCTGATGACCCTAAGTGTCACATGATGACACTTAAATACATATTTCTTTCAAGATAATGGCCCTTTTAATGGTTTTTCCCAATTAGGCTGTTGATTTTCTGTAGGATCATGATGTGAAATTAATAACCGGAAGACGAAACACAACGAGCGCTGAAAAGGGGCGGAGCTACAGAAGCTCTAAACGCTACTTTATACTGTGAATTATTTATCATATTTTATTTAACATGATCAAACACACTGGTGTGTAGCGAAAATATGGTCTCAGACTTTCGTTTTCAATGAGAGTGTACATTTGGATCAGAAGTTCTGATTGGCTCTTCTTTAAAGGTGTAGTGTGTAATATTTAGGAGGATCTGTTGACAGAAATGCAATATCATATACATAACTATGTTTTCAGTGGTGTATAAAGACCTGTTATGTGTTTATTAGCTTAGAATGAGGCATTTCTCTCCACACACACCGCGGTGCTCCTTACAGCGACATGTTTCTACGGTGGCCCTGAACGGACAAACGCATTTCCTCACTGTTGTTCTTCATGTAAAGAAGCTGCTAAAGTCAGCGAATAAAACACTGACACAATGATGAACAAGTGACAATAATATTTGCAACAACATACCGTTTTACTGAATAATCAAGTAAACCTAACTTCTTAATTTATCTTAGTAAAGAAACCTCATTGCTGAACTGGCTACTCTCTGCTGTCTCAGACGACGACATCACTTCCTGTCGGCCACCGTAACTTCTGTTGGGTGCAATTCACGACCTCACCACTAGATGCCGCTAAAACTTACACACTGCACCTTTAAATCGTGTTTATCGTCTGCAAGTGAAGCGCAGGAATGGTCGGCGTGGCGTGTAACGTGTGTTCCTCCCTCCCCGTGTAGAGAAGGAAGAGCAGAGCCCCTCGTCTGAGTCCTGGGACGTGGATGAGGGCCTGATCTCTAAACTCAAGGAACAGTACAAGAAGGAGCGCAAGGGCAAGAAGGGGGTGAAGAGTAAGTCGGACCGGACCCTCGCTCGCCGTCTCTCTCTCTCATTCCTGTGTTTCTTCTTCTAGTGGTCGACCGATGTCGGCTCTTCAACGACTGATATCTGGAGCACAGGACGGCCAGTGGCCGAGAGAACGCTAATACCAATGAACCTCACAAACACCTGCACAGGCCATGGATATATCAGGGCATACCGTTAAATATATACATGCTGGCAACGTGCAAAGATGGATGGATGGATGGATGGATGATGGACCAATGGATGATTGATTGATGGATGATTGATAGATGGATGGATGATTGATTGATGGATGATAGATGGATGGATGATTGATTGATGGATGATTGATTGATGGATGATAGATGGATGATAGATGGATGGATGGATGGATGGATGATTGATGGATGGATGATGGACCAATGGATGATAGATGGATGGATGATTGATTGATGGATGATAGATGGATGGATGGATGATGGACCAATGGATGATAGATGGATGGATGATTGATTGATGGATGGATGATTGATGGATGGATGATTGATGGATGGATGATGGACCAATGGATGATAGATGGATGGATGATGGACCAATGGATGATAGATGGATTAATGATAGATGGATGATGGATGGATTAATGATAGATGGATGATGGATGGATGGATGATGGATGGATGGTAAATAGGCTTTATTATCTTTGTGCAAAATATATTTTCAGATTTTTTTTGCAGTTTTTTTTTTAGTAGTTCTGAGCGAACATATCTGTGCAGGTTTTATGAGATTCAGTATATTTATATATTCATTAAAAAAAAAAAAATGGAAATCAACCTCCATTTCTGGTCATGGGCCAACCAGTGACATCACACAGATGATGTCAAAATGCCAGTTATTGGTCGTTTAATTGGCCTGAAATATCGGTTTATCACAAATTTATTCTAATGTACCTATTTAATTTCTTTCTCTCAAAAATCATTAGTTTGACAAAAACCAGCAGCTCTCTTCAGTTCTTCCCGTCACTCATCCGGTCACGTGTTCATGTGTTTATCCTGTCATCCACTCCTCCTTTTCCTCTTTTCATCCGTTGCTCTGAATAGACGAGTGCAGCACCTGCTCTCTGTTTCTGTTCTCCATCATCTGTTCTTTTAGGATCCAGCTGCATCTCAAACACAACTACTGTTTCTTTTCTCCTTCTGTTTATAGTTTCTGAGACGCTTTACTGCTCACCTCTGTTGCATTTCATGCTGGTGCTGTGAAAGGGGGTGTGGCTTGTTGGCTCCGCCCATGTGGGCGTGTGTATAGCCCAGGCTCCACCCCCTTCTCCATTGTAAGTTAGTACAGAGTCGCTTGCTTGCCTCCTCAATTTTGGCTCTGATTTCTTTCCAGTGCTTCATGTCTCTTGTGTGCCCAATCCCCTCATCAGAACACGGTCCACCTTGAAAGCTAACGCTGAACTAAGTCTTCGATGAAGCACAGAAAGAGAAATGCTTCTGGTTATAGTGTAGAAATGCTCAAAGGTGGGCCGAATTCTGACGGGGAGTTTTACACACACAGAAGTTGATGAATAGTGTTGTTGTGTGTTTGTAGGGCCGAACCGGTGTAAACTACAGGACATGTTGGCTAATCTGCGAGACGCGGAGGATTTGTCGTCTATTCAGCCTCCGGTGGCGCCGCCGGTGCGTCCCAACTTACCCCGCCTCAACGAGAACCAGCTGGGCCGCACCGATGAGGGTATTCCTGCCTCAGCACAAACACCATCAGTTTATGATCCTTTGTTAAAGGGTCGTCGGATGCCCATTCTCCACTAGTTGTGTGATTCTTTAGGGTCTTCATGTAAAGTTTGTAACATACTTTGCTTAAGATTCCTCAATGTTTGTGTAAAACAGCAGCTTTACCTCCTCAAGAACAGCTCTGTTCACAGCGACCCGTTTCAGTGCATGTCTCTTTAAATGATAATGAGCAACTTGTCGACACTATAGATATATATATATATATATATATATATACACACACACAAGACACATAAAGTGATGCCTTGGCAGACAGTATACAAATGGCTGAGGGCGGAAATATGCTAATATGGGAAATATGCTAATATGGGAAATATGCTAATACTGGACAGTCCGCAGCCGTGGGCGGAGCATGAGCATTATGACATCATATTGCTCAGAAAATCCAAACGCTTGATTATTGAGTGTTTAGACTTTTTGAGGATTAAAAGAAAAGAAGTGAATGATTTTCTTCATTGTATGGTGTTGTTGTCCTCACACTGCAGACACATTTATGCAGACAACATATAAAAGTGAATTTTGCATCCGATGACCCCTTTAACAGACAAGCATTCATTACTTCAATGAGCTCATTGTTACTGCATTAAATTAATAGATTGTTTAAATTAATAAAATTTCTAACTTTGATTTTGTATATGTACATTTCTGAAATACATAACTTAGACAGTTTCCTCTATATTGTAATATGGACATTTTCTGTAAAGCTGCATTAAAATGATGTGTATTGTGAAAAGCGCTATACAAATAACTGAATTGAGTTGAATCTCTGCAACCGGCTCATGTCTGTGTGTCTGTGTGTGTGTGTGTGTGTGTGTCTGTGTGTGTGTGTGTGTGTCTGTGTGTGTCTGTCTCTGTCTCTGTCTCTGTCTGTCTGTGTGTGTGTCTGTCTGTCTCTGTCTCTGTCTCTGTCTGTGTGTGTGTGTGTTGCAGTGGAAGCCCTGACCTTTCCTCCGTCCTCTGGAAAGTCCTTCATCATGGGCTCTGACGAGGCGCTGGAGAGCGAGCTGGGTCTCGGAGAACTCGCCGGGCTCACCGTGGCCAACGAGGCCGAGACTCTGTCCTACGACGTGAGTAGAGCGTTACTATTCAACTAAAACTTTAATTCCGGCAAAATAATTTTTACTCAAAGTTCAGTAGGGCTGCCCGCTAGTAATCCACTGCCGTTAGTCCACTAGAGAAGGTTTGGTCGACTAAGATTATATTAGCCGGTTAGTCACAGAAAAAACAAATCACGCAGACTTGTGGAAATGTCTGAATAAATTTTAGTTTGACTGTATATATTAAAATCATGAGCAATGTTAATGAGTGCATTCATCAGCATGTGGATCGGTTTCCTCAGATCACGAACAACAAAGACGCCCTGCGTAAGACGTGGAACCCGAAGTTCACCCTCAGGAACCACTTCGACTCGATCCGCGGCCTGGCGTTCCACCCGGTGGAGCCGGTCCTGATCACCGCGTCTGAAGACCACACGCTGAAGATGTGGAACCTGCAGAAAACAGCACCAACCAAGAAGTCAGTGTGATCTCACTACACTCTTCTGAGGAGGGTCGGGTACCGAACCCGGTTCTTTAACGGCAGCGACCGAATTACGTCGGCACTATTGAGCACACACTCACATTAAATCATACTGAGTACACACATTAAATCATACTGAGTACAAACTCAAATTAAATCATACTGAGTACACACTCACAGTAAATCATACTGAGTACACACTTATTAAATCATACTGAGTACACACAGTAAATCATACTGAGTACACACTTATTAAATCATACTGAGTACACACTCACAGTAAATCATACTGAGTACACACTTATTAAATCATACTGAGTACACACAGTAAATCATACTGAGTACACACTTATTAAATCATACTGAGTACACACTCACAGTAAATCATACTGAGTACACACTTATTAAATCATACTGAGTACACACTCACAGTAAATCATACTGAGTACACACTTATTAAATCATACTGAGTACACACTTATTAAATCATACTGAGTACAAACTCAAATTAAATCATACTGAGGACACACTCACAGTAAATCATACTGAGTACACACATTAAATCATACTGAGTACACACTTATTAAATCATACTGAGTACAAACTCAAATTAAATCATACTGAGGACACACTCACAGTAAATCATACTGAGTACACACTCACATTAAATCATACTGAGTACACACTCACATTAAATCATACTGAGGACACACTCACATTAAATCATACTGAGGACACACTCACATTAAATCATACTGAGGACACACTCACATTAAATCATACTGAGGACACACTCACATTAAATCATACTGAGGACACACTCACAGTAAATCATACTGAGTACACACTCACATTAAATCATACTGAGGACACACTCACAGTAAATCATACTGAGTACACACATTAAATCATACTGAGGACACACTCACATTAAATCATACTGAGGACACACTCACAGTAAATCATACTGAGGACACACTCACATTAAATCATACTGAGGACACACTCACATTAAATCATACTGAGGACACACTCACATTAAATCATACTGAGTACACACTCACATTAAATCATACTGAGGACACACTCACAGTAAATCATACTGAGTACACACTCACATTAAATCATACTGAGTACACACTCACATTAAATCATACTGAGGACACACTCACATTAAATCATACTGAGGACACACTCACAGTAAATCATACTGAGGACACACTCACATTAAATCATACTGAGGACACACTCACAGTAAATCATACTGAGTACACACTCACATTAAATCATACTGAGTACACACTCACATTAAATCATACTGAGGACACACTCACATTAAATCATACTGAGTACACACTCACAGTAAATCATACTGAGGACACACTCACATTAAATCATACTGAGGACACACTCACAGTAAATCATACTGAGGACACACTCACAGTAAATCATACTGAGGACACACTCACATTAAATCATACTGAGGACACACTCACAGTAAATCATACTGAGTACACACTCACATTAAATCATACTAAGGACACACTCACATTAAATCATACTGAGTACACACTCACAGTAAATCATACTGAGTACACACTCACATTAAATCATACTGAGGACACACTCACAGTAAATCATACTGAGGACACACTCACATTAAATCATACTGAGGACACACTCACAGTAAATCATACTGAGGACACACTCACATTAAATCATACTGAGGACACACTCACAGTAAATCATACTGAGTACACACTCACATTAAATCATACTGAGGACACACTCACATTAAATCATACTGAGTACACACTCACATTAAATCATACTGAGGACACACTCACATTAAATCATACTGAGGACACACTCACATTAAATCATACTGAGGACACACTCACATTAAATCATACTGAGGACACACTCACATTAAATCATACTGAGGACACACTCACAGTAAATCATACTGAGGACACACTCACAGTAAATCATACTGAGTACACACTCACAGTAAATCATACTGAGGACACACTCACAGTAAATCATACTGAGTACACACTCACAGTAAATCATACTGAGGACACACTCACATTAAATCATACTGAGGACACACTCACAGTAAATCATACTGAGGACACACTCACAGTAAATCATACTGAGTACACACTCACATTAAATCATACTGAGGACACACTCACAGTAAATCATACTGAGTACACACTCACAGTAAATCATACTGAGGACACACTCACAGTAAATCATACTGAGTACACACTCACAGTAAATCATACTGAGGACACACTCACATTAAATCATACTGAGGACACACTCACAGTAAATCATACTGAGGACACACTCACAGTAAATCATACTGAGTACACACTCACATTAAATCATACTGAGGACACACTCACATTAAATCATACTGAGGACACACTCACAGTAAATCATACTGAGTACACACTCACAGTAAATCATACTGAGGACACACTCACAGTAAATCATACTGAGTACACACTCACATTAAATCATACTGAGGACACACTCACATTAAATCATACTGAGGACACACTCACATTAAATCATACTGAGGACACACTCACAGTAAATCATACTGAGTACACACTCACATTAAATCATACTGAGGACACACTCACATTAAATCATACTGAGTACACACTCACATTAAATCATACTGAGGACACACTCACAGTAAATCATACTGAGGACACACTCACATTAAATCATACTGAGGACACACTCACAGTAAATCATACTGAGTACACACTCACAGTAAATCATACTGAGGACACACTCACAGTAAATCATACTGAGGACACACTCACAGTAAATCATACTGAGGACACACTCACAGTAAATCATACTGAGGACACACTCACAGTAAATCATACTGAGGACACACTCACAGTAAATCATACTGAGGACACACTCACATTAAATCATACTGAGGACACACTCACAGTAAATCATACTGAGGACACACTCACATTAAATCATACTGAGGACACACTCACAGTAAATCATACTGAGTACACACTCACATTAAATCATACTGAGGACACACTCACATTAAATCATACTGAGTACACACTCACAGTAAATCATACTGAGGACACACTCACAGTAAATCATACTGAGTACACACTCACATTAAATCATACTGAGGACACACTCACATTAAATCATACTGAGGACACACTCACAGTAAATCATACTGAGTACACACTCACATTAAATCATACTGAGTACACACTCACAGTAAATCATACTGAGGACACACTCACATTAAATCATACTGAGGACACACTCACAGTAAATCATACTGAGGACACACTCACATTAAATCATACTGAGTACACACTCACAGTAAATCATACTGAGGACACACTCACAGTAAATCATACTGAGTACACACTCACAGTAAATCATACTGAGGACACACTCACATTAAATCATACTGAGGACACACTCACAGTAAATCATACTGAGGACACACTCACAGTAAATCATACTGAGTACACACTCACATTAAATCATACTGAGGACACACTCACAGTAAATCATACTGAGTACACACTCACATTAAATCATACTGAGGACACACTCACAGTAAATCATACTGAGGACACACTCACATTAAATCATACTGAGTACACACTCACATTAAATCATACTGAGGACACACTCACAGTAAATCATACTGAGTACACACTCACATTAAATCATACTGAGGACACACTCACATTAAATCATACTGAGGACACACTCACAGTAAATCATACTGAGGACACACTCACATTAAATCATACTGAGGACACACTCACAGTAAATCATACTGAGTACACACTCACATTAAATCATACTGAGGACACACTCACATTAAATCATACTGAGTACACACTCACATTAAATCATACTGAGGACACACTCACATTAAATCATACTGAGTACACACTCACAGTAAATCATACTGAGGACACACTCACATTAAATCATACTGAGGACACACTCACATTAAATCATACTGAGGACACACTCACATTAAATCATACTGAGGACACACTCACAGTAAATCATACTGAGTACACACTCACATTAAATCATACTGAGGACACACTCACAGTAAATCATACTGAGTACACACTCACATTAAATCGTACTGAGGACACACTCACATTAAATCATACTGAGTACACACTCACATTAAATCGTACTGAGGACACACTCACATTAAATCATACTGAGTACACACTCACATTAAATCGTACTGAGGACACACTCACATTAAATCATACTGAGGACACACTCACAGTAAATCATACTGAGGACACACTCACAGTAAATCATACTGAGGACACACTCACATTAAATCATACTGAGGACACACTCACATTAAATCATACTGAGGACACACTCACATTAAATCATACTGAGGACACACTCACATTAAATCATACTGAGGACACACTCACAGTAAATCATACTGAGTACACACTCACATTAAATCATACTGAGTACACACTCACATTAAATCATACTGAGTACACACTCATTAAATCATACTGAGTACACACTCATTAAATCATACTGAGTACACACTCACATTAAATCATACTGAGTACACACTTATTAAATCATACTGAGTACACACTCATTAAATCAATCGGCTACTTAAATACGAATCCTGCATTTCCATGCGACTCTGTGTTTCATTTACCTCTCTCACACACACACACACACACACACACTCTGAAGCACGCGTGACGCTCGCTGTGTTTTTCAGTTCATCAGCGTTTTACAGTTTCAAGAAAAACTATTGTTATATCATAAACACACGGAAACTCAAAGGTCTTCACCATAATCTGTCAAAATAAAAGTTAGTTTTAACTTGATAATATATTACTGTTGTACAGTAGAATTTAGATATCTCAATTTAATAATAATAAATTATCATAAAAAATATATATTTTTTAAGGAATATTCACACTTTTTCTTCTATGTTGTAATTTGAACAGTGTAAAGCTCAGCTGTGTTTGTGCTTTCAGGTGTGCAGCGCTCGACGTGGAGCCCATCTACACGTTCAGGGCTCACAGGTACAGCTCTCCCAGGATAAACACTGTGTGCTGAACTCTGCAAATATTCCATTGTGTTTCAGGCTCTACTAGAACAGGTTTTCCTGCTGTAATGTTGATTATTCTCCTCATATTCTCCATTGTTGCGGCTCCTCTCTTCCCAGTCTGGCAGTAACGCTCTGGTTTCCCGAAAACATCGTTCTAATGAACATTCGCAAACAGCATCGCAGTGTGTGTGTGTGTGTGTGTGTGTGTGTGTGTGTGTGTGTGAGCGACAGATCTCGAGCTGCGGTTATAAGTCCACTCGCGAGTCTCGACTGTTTCCCGAAACCGTATTGTTGCTAATTGGTCGTTCACCCACGTTAGTTAATGATGTCACACGGGTGGAGGAGAAATAACTACTGTCAATGAATCTGTTTGAGATCGAATTAACGCGAGATGTTTCGCTATAAATTACAGACATGCATCTGAGGAATAATTCTCATTTTGCTGTATTTCCAGATTCAGTCATAGACTCGTTCTTGCGCTCTAGAGCTCGTTCACACGTGCGCACTCTTCAAAAACTACACTTTACATCTCTTGACAAACTAAAAGACGTAAATGACATTAGTATGTATTCTAAATAAAAGATATGATTGCACTGAATGTTATCTTGCTTATTCTGCTCAAGATCAGGATTTATTGAGTCGCATGTCATGAACGAGAAACTGCTTGAAAACCTCCTGAAAAGCACACTGTGCTCTGATTGGTCGGCTGGATCAGTGTGCTGTGATTGGTCGAGCGCTTCGAGTGTGTTTGGGAAATGTCCCGCCCCTTTCCATAACCGCCAGTTTAACACACTACTAACTAACTCACCCAGGCCCCGCCCCTTTATTCTGCGTATGAATTATTATAATGAGGAATATTGTGACGTGTTCGTTCTGGAAGAAACTCAAGATACAATGGAGGCGTTTCAGGAGTTCAGAAACACTGACACTGATATAGAGAAGAACTGGAGCTGTTCATGATCACAGCAACAGCACACACTGATACACACACTGATACACACACTGATACACACACACTGATACACACACACTGACACACACACTGATACACACACTGATGCACACACTGAACACACACACTGATACACACACACTGACACACACACTGAACACACACACTGATACACACACACTGACACACACACTGATACACACACACTGATACACACACTGATGGAAACTGCTGTTTTATGGATCACCTGAACATGTTCTGCTGGTGTTCTGGTCCGCAGGGGTCCGGTTCTGTGTGTGGTGATGAGCTCGACTGGAGACCAGTGTTTCAGCGGGGGTTTAGACGGATCCATTCAGAGCTGGAACACTCCCAACCCCAACATCGACCCCTACGACTCCTACGGTACGCTCCAGTGTGTGTGTGTGTGTGTGGGACTGATGCCTTGTCCAAAAGTGGCCCTTGGCCCAAGTGTTTAAGTAGGAGTAAAGACTGCAACTGTGTGTAGAACTTTTGATTACTCGAAGTGTTGACACTCTCTTTCTCTCTCTCTCTCTCTCTCTCTCTCTCTCTCTCTCTCTCTCTCTCTCTCTCTCTCTCTCTCTCTCTCTCTCTCTCCCTCTCTCTCTCTCTCTCTCCCTCTCCTTCCCTCTCTCTCTCCCCCCAGAGCCGTCAGTGCTGCGCGGGCCGTTGTGTGGACACACAGATGCGGTGTGGGGTTTGGTGTACAGCTCGGCCCATCACACACTGCTGTCCTGCTCCGCCGACGGGACCGTGAGACTCTGGAACGCTGCAGACACCGCTCCCGCCATCGCCCTCTTCAACCAGAACCAAGGTCACACACAGATCTAACACTTATTAATACACTTATTTCATATATTATGAAAAAATATTGTTTTCATTTAAATTTTGTATTTTGTTATATTTTATAATGTTTTATGAATGATAATAGTTTATTTGAAACTGACCCCAAAATAACATAATAAAAGTCTTAAAGTTGCAGTGTGTAATTTGTAATGCATTTTTCTTGCTTCAGATATTCAATTGTTTAATTGTTAAACACTAATCAGTTAGGGTTAGGGTTAGTAAGGTCTCGTTATTTAACGTTAGTTAATACATTAATAATGAGCAAAACATTTGTTATAGTATTTATTAATAAAAAATACAACTGTTCACTGTTAGTCCATGTCAGCTCAGATCCATTAAATAATATTAACACATACAACTTTTGAGTTTAATAATGTTATAGTTAATGCTGAAATTAGCGCACCTCAGTTGTATAAATATAAAGTGTATTTGCTGAATGCTGTTCTGTGTGTGTTCCTGTGCTCCAGAACTGGGCGTCCCGTCGTCAGTGGATCTGGTGTGCTGTGACCCGGCTCACATGGTCACGGCCTTTAGCAACGGCAGGACCGGCATCTTCAACATGGAGACCCGGCAGATGGTGCTGGAGCTGGAGTCGCAGGCCGCCGGCAGACCCGGTAACAGCAGCGCACATATTCACATCTCTCATCTTCTGACTCCAGTGTTGGCACATTCACCGGGAACAGAGCGCTTTAAAATCCTTCACAAAAAAAATTCTTTTTTTCAGAGTGCTTAGAATTCCATTTTTAAACGATTTATTGGCAACACTTTACAATAATGTTCACATTAATTAACTACATTAACAAAGAACAAAACTTCTACAGCATTTATTCATTTTTGTTCATTTCAACATTTATTAAAACAGGGCTAATAAAATACAATTTTAATATCAAACATTGTACATTAGTGAACAAACAATGAACAACTTTTTATTAACTAACATAAAGATTAATAAATGCTGTAAAAATAAATTGCTCATTGTTAGTCCATGCTAGCTAATGCATTAGGCAATGTTAACAAATTACACCTACCAATTTATTATATTGTTTTATTTGTAGTTATTTATTTGTACACTGGTATGTATTAATTCCTGTTATTGGTACGTGACACACACAAAAAAAACTGCCCCATAAATAAAAATAAAAAGTAAACTAAAACTACCCCATAAATAAGAAAAAACTAAAACTGCCCCATAAAAATTTTAATAAATAAATCAGCTCCATGAATAAAAAAATAAAGAAAACCGCTCCATAAAAATAAAAAAAACTGCCCCATAAATTAAAAATAAATAAAATAAATATGCCCCATAATTTATTATTTTTTTAACCTAGAACTGGCCAATAAAAAATAAATAAAACTGCTCCATAAATAAAACTAGAACTGGCCCATAAATGAATAAAAACAAATTTTTTATTAAAACTGCCCCTTAAATAATTAAAATAAAAAAGCTAAAACTGCACCATGAATAAAAAATACATTAAAAAACTGCTCTATAAATAAAAAAAGACAAGAAAATAAAACTGCCCCCCCAAAAAAAAACTTAAACTACCTCATCTTTTTTTCTTTTTTTTTTACTAAAACTGCCCTAAAAATAAAAGAAAAACTTAAACCGCCCTATAAATAGAAGATGAGTGACTGGTAACATCCCATGAACCTCTCTGACCTCTGACCTGTTTATCTTCAGATGCGCCGTGTCAGATCAATAAAGTCCTGAGCCACCCGACGCTTCCCATCACCGTCACGGCACAGGAGGACCGGCACATACGCTTCTTCGACAACAACACCGGTAACAGACGGACACCGAGAGTGGTGATGATGAGGAGGATGAGGAGGAGGATGAGGATGAGGATGATGATAATAATGATGATGATGATGAGGAGGAGGAGGAGGAGGATGATGATGAGGATGAGGATGATGAGGATGATAATAATGATGAGGAGGATGATGATGATGAGGAGGAGGAGGAGGAGGATGATGATAATAAGGATGAGGATGATGATGATGATGAGGAGGAGGAGGAGGAGGATGATGATAATAAGGATGATGATGATGATGATGAGGAGGAGGAGGATGATGATGATGATGAGGAGGATGATGATGATGATGATGAGGAGGATGATGATGATGATGAGGATGAGGAGGAGGAGGAGGAGGATGATGATAATAAGGATGAGGAGGATGATGATGATGAGGAGGAGGAGGAGGAGGATGATAATAAGGATGAGGAGGATGATGAGGATGATGATAATAATGATGAGGATGATGATGATAATGATGATGATGATGATGATGATGATGATGTTTCTTCTCAGGCAAGTGTATTCACTCTATGGTGGCTCATCTTGATGCTGTAACCAGTCTCGCGGTGGATCCCAACGGACTCTATCTGATGTCCGGCAGTAAGTTCACACTGCATATGGATCAGAATCATAAACGGCTCAAAAGAACCTAAAAACATCAATTTTACTCTGATTTTGCTTTGCTTATAAGTAGAGATTGACCGATTTTACTGATATTTTACCCGATATCTAAAGTCCCCCTGTGGGGAACATCCAGCCTTTAATGTTGTTTATGTGTCTATGTGGTGTTTTTAATACGCTTTAACACACACCATGTGTAAGGTCATAAGTCGACAGTAAGGGTGTCACGATTTCAATTTTAAATCGAAATCGATCGAAATTAAGTCACAATCTCGATCATCAAATTCAAAAACGGAGTCGTCGATGCTGCCACGCCCCCATGTCACGTCCAGTCGGTTTGCAAAGCGGAAAAAACCCGCGTGTTGAAGTGCTGCGAGTCCTGTAGCTCTACAGCCAGGCAGAAGATAGCATGGATGCAGACGCAGGACACCATTGACAGGACTCGAACCCCCTCCTCTTCACTGAAGGCTATTTGTGATTTCCAGTGAGTTATTTAGACAACGTTCAAATTCGCGTTCAAAGTTCGCGCTTCAAAAAAGCCACAGTTTGCAAGCTCTGCTACTGTATGTGCGTGAACCATATTCTTCCACTTTTTAAATTAAAGGTGCCCTATAATGTGAAATTGAATTTATGTTGGCATAGTTAAATAACAAGAGTTCAGTACATGGACATGACATACAGTGAGTTTCAAACACCATTGTTTTCTCCTTCTTATTTAAATCTCGTTTTTAAAAAACACCCCTGAAAAACAGGCGAATCTCCACATAATACCGACTGTGACGCAACAGTCGGGGATCACGCCTCCAAAGATTTGCATATCCCAGCCCTCAATGACAAGCACTGCACAGCCGAGTCATCGGAACAAGCGAGGATCAGAGAGAAAATGGCAGATCATGGAATAAATGCTATGTTCCAGGCTGTGCAGGGGATGTGAGGTATTTTCATACCCTTCCCACAGAAAAGAAATGTCAACAGGCGTGGACGCGTGGTTGATGTTTATATTAATCGGATACCGCAACAGTTTAATTCGAAGTTGTTAGTTTGCTCTGCCCATTTCACCACGGACTTATTTTCGAACCTGGGACAATATCAAGCTTCTCTCAGCGTCTCAAACTGAAGAAGGGGGTAATTCCAACTATATTCCCGCAACCGGTAAGTAGTGATTTTATTAACGATAATTTACACTGTGTTAGATCCAGCGCAAGATCCTAGTACAGTAATAGCAAACTCCAAGTAACGAGCATACATAACTAACGTTAAATAGGCTAATTCTCAGTGAAAAAAGTATACAGAAAGCGGTCAAAGAACAATCCACACAGCGCGAGTTTATCTCTCTTGCCAAACTCGTTATGAAATCAATGACGCTGTTACACTGCACAACGAAGCTCTCATAGAAGTAGGCTATGTCATCGTTTGCATTGGTGAAAGCATTAGAGAGAGAAACTGCGTTGTCTCGCGATCAACAGACTGTCATCTGCTTGCTCAATGCTCATCACAGCAACATTTTATGTGATGGAAATAGATTTAAATACTTTAAAAACATCTCACGATTCGTTAATCTCGATAGCTGTAATAGTTAAAACGTATATAACAGCTGTAATAAAAGTATTCGAGAGAGTTTCACATGTCATATTTCATATGCAAGCATGTCAGCCAATCACAGCAGTGGCCGGTTCTCACAGCAGACACGCCCCTTCAAACAGAGTGTTCAAATCAGAGACTAAAATCAGGCTAGGAAAAATGCCTTTTATTTCTAAATTATGACTATTTTTGATCTAAAAAACATACTAACATTATAAGGGCAACCCAGGAAACATTATAAAATAATTAAAAAAAACATTCTAGGGCACCTTTAAAACTTTAAATTGACAAAAACAGCAGACTCAGAACAGTATAAATCTTTATACAATAAATCTTGCATGTCACAAATAACTTGATTCTCCACGAATGAGACGAGTGTCGTTCATCTCCGCGCGAGTTAAAGTGACAGCGCACAGTTCGTGGTCACAATGAACATGACATGAAAATGTTTTAATTTCATCATAAATGCATTTAATTAAATTCTACATTAAATACTAATATTTTTCACAGTCATGTTTGTACTTTAAGACCGAGGTAAAGCAAGGAAAACATAGATGTATCTGTTAAACCGTGTTTGTTTTGTTGTGAACTTGAATGTCATCTTCTGTGAATAAGACTGCAGTTACAAAAGAGGAACTACATGGCAGGTTATTTTGCATAAGTTTCTAATTGACTGAAGATATAAGTTAATGTAACATTATTTTGTTAATAAATGTTTAAAATTTGACAATGTAGTTTGGTACATTGTGAACAAAGTTCATATATCACATTACATAAAAGTCTAGTCTAAAAATGGCATATCAAACTCGAAGAATCGAGAATCGAACCGTGACCTTAGAATCGAAAATGTAATCGAATCGAGGATTTGGAGAATCGTGACACCCCTAGTCGGCAGCATTGAGTATTTCCTCCTTAAAACTGCAGTGAACCAAAGACAGTCTCAAAAACACGGTGTGAAATCGCTGGTGTTTCTGACGTCACAAACGACCTTGTAACCAATCAGATCAACGTGTGATCGTCAACCAGTGGATCTCTGAGTGAGGGAGTGGAGGCGGGGCTCATTTGCATATTCATAGAACCACGCATACTAAATGAGGCAAGGGTGTCGAGTTATATTCAAGATATTTGAAGACATGAAAAAACATTTAAAGATGTAATTTTGGTGATCACATGATTGACTACAGGGGGACTTTAACACAAGTAGAGATCTGTTCTGAAGAATAAAGTTCTGGTTTGTTGCCATGGTTTCTCATTAGTGCTCACCTGTTCCCTGTTTCTCTGATCGTTTCTTCAGTTCTACGTTGAAGTTATTAGTATATATCACGTGTTTATGACTCAGGGGGACTTTAAACAGTTTGTTCAGATTACTGCTCTTTTTATAATTGTCAAAAACAAATAAACCAATAAATATCGGTTCTGTATATCAGTTATCAGCCGCATAAACATGCCAATAAATCGGTCAATTTCTACTTATGAGCACCGTTATCATTCCGTTTATTAAGTGTGTGTGTGTGTGTGTGTGTGTGTGTGTGTGTGTGCGTGTGTGTGTGTGTGTGTGTGTGTGTGTGTGTGTGTGTGTGTGTGTGTGTGTGTGTGTGTGTGTGTGTGTCTGTCTCAGGTCACGACTGCTCCGTGCGTCTGTGGAACATGGAGAGTAAGACGTGTATCCAGGAGTTCACGGCTCACCGGAAGAAGTTCGACGAGTCGATCCACGACGTGGCGTTCCATCCCACCAAATGCTACATCGGCAGCGCGGGAGCCGACGCCCTCGCTAAAGTCTTCGTATGACCTCTGATCTCCGACCTCCGACCCAAACCGCTTCCACGAACTCGAAGCTGATGATCCGGGCGGGCCTGGTGCTCGAGGGGAAGCACACACACACACACACACACACACACACACACACACACGGGGAGCGTCTCGTTCCTCCTCCGTTCAGCCTCACAGGAAGTTACACGCTTCCTAGATTATTATTTTTTATTTTCCTTTCATTATTTCTCTCCTGACGTGAGCGTGTCACTCTTTCTGATTTCTCTCCTTTTAAACGACGTGCCTTTTGCTTCGAACAGTCTCGAGAGTCTCTCTCCGGCGAGGGGAAATACACTTTTAAACTCACCAAATACGTCAAATTATGGAGGCCGATGCGTGTGAACACTGAGACGCAGAGAACACGATCCTCTCGCCTGACCCATGTTCATCTACTCAACACAATTTGTACATAATATAACATAAAGCGACTCGATGTTAAAGACGTTACGGCTCAGAAAATGAGCGTGTTTATTAATGTTGTGTCGGACATGAACCGGTCACGGCGCTCTTCACCCTGAACCACATGATAAACGCTGCATCAAGATCTTTATAACGTTACACAAAATATTGGACCTGTGCTGGTTTTCTGTTAAATATACTCCAGTCTCTGTGGTGAATCGTCTTTGACGGGCTTCTTGAGATTCAACCATCATAAGCGCTACGTTGAATTAATAATATTAATATTTTTACGCGTAAACCTGCAGTTTCTCCTCGATTTGATAAAACTCAGTTTGCCTGTTTATGGATGTTTTTATTTTTAAAAACGGCCCGTCTGTGAAATCCGGTCAGATCTTTATCGCTGATCGTTTGATTAGAGTTTATGAATATTTGTGATTATGCGGAAAAAGTCTTATAATAGTTTGAATGTGTTGCAGTTTTTGACCAGCTGTACTCAAAGTACAACGATTCGGAAGTCTATATTTGTCTGAAATCTGTGATGTTTATTTATTTTTTGCCTTTTTCATCTTTTGTTTTGCCTGTAATGCCAAATGAATGCTAGAAGTCTGGTCAGGTGATCTGGTCAGGAGATCTGGTCATGTGATCTGGTCAGGTGATCTGGTCATGTGATCTGGTCATGTGATCTGGTCAGGGGTCATGTGATCTGGTCCGGTGATCTGGTCAGGGGTCATGTGATCTGGTCAGGAGATCTGGTCAGGGGTCATGTGATCTGGTCAGGGGTCATGTGATCTGGTCAGGGGTCATGTGATCTGGTCATGTGATCTGGTCAGGGGTCATGTGATCTGGTCAGGGGTCATGTGATCTGGCCATGTGATCTGGCACTCGTGACCGCGTCGGCACAGTGCTGGTTATGTGTTTGATATGTCATAGTTTGGAACAGATACTAGTGTTTTTTATCATTGTATGACTGGTGATCGGTTGCTAATAGATCGTAACCCACGTTTTGCAGGTTGAGGTTTTTTATTTGAAACTCTTCTGCTTTATTTGAATTGGTCTGTGATTACTTGAACTCTAGACGTGCGTGTGCAGGTCTGCGTGTTTTTAACCGCTAGGATAGAGATGTTCTGCTTTTATGGGGATCGTTTGCCTTTAATGATGACATGAGCACTACACGAGAGTGTTCGTGCGTTTCCTTCAGGCGGACGTTTGCTACTCGACCAAATGTTGTTAAAGGACTAGTTCAGCCAAACATGAAATCTGTCAGCGTTTACTCGCCCTCAAACCCGTGGCACTTTCTCTCCAGAACATTTTTTCAACATTTTTTTTTTTTTAAGTTAACTGTGACTTTGTTGTGATCACAATTCTGAATATTTTCTCTAAATTCTTTAGGGAAAAAATCGCAAATAATTTCTCGCAATTCCAAATATAAAACTCACAATTGAAAAAACAAACTAGGAATTACGAGGAAATTACATTGACAGAATTGCGATATATAAACTTGAAATTCTGAGGAGAAAAATGTCAAAATTGTGAGATGTATACTCGCTATTAAAAATGGTAATTATGACTTTTAATATCACAGTTTTGACTTTCTCACAACTTTGAGGTTATGTTCTCCGAATTGTGAGAAAAAAAGATTGACTTGTGAGATACCCGTAACATTTTTTTTAAAGTAATTGCCACTTCAGTTCTGACGTTTTTTCAGAATTCTTAGTTTATCTTCCAATTCGGAGAAACAAAATTCCATCGCAATTTCAAATTTAAAACTCGAAATTGACTTTTTTCTCAGAATTGTAGGACAAACTAGGATTTTAAAAAAGTAAAGCTTTATAAAGTCTGAATTGTGAGATATTGGCTATTCTTGCGATTAAAAATGGTAATTGTGACATTTACTGAGCGGCTCATTTACCATGTTGAAAACAGAATCTCGACACGATTGGAACACGAGGGTGATTAAATAGTTAATTTTTTCATTTTTGGATTCTTCTCCTTTACATCTGTTTGACGTTAAGCGCGTGCACAGAGCGCGCGCTGGTTTGGGACGTTGAAAGGGAACCGCGTGCGTGCGCGTGCGTGTTTTCGTACTAGTAAATATATTTTCTGATTTCGTTCATTTTCGGTGCGTATTAATTTTAGATATATAAGAAAGAATCTCAATATGTATAGTTTTAAAGTATTGATCAACAATCTATTTATGAACCAGAATACAGTGTATATTAACCTGCGAAGCTAACAGTGAAGACTAATCGCTCTGTGTGCTAGAGAGAGTAGTGGCGCCACCTGCTGGTCAGAGATGGGAACTGTACAGCTGACTCGGCTACTGAACATACTAAAGTGCTAAACGGAGATTTAAATGCCGGTTACTGGTCGATTGACGCGCTTGAATGAGTATCGGAAACATTAGAGTTGAGATGGAGAATTTGAAGGGAGTTTGATTGGACGATCGGACTGTGACGTCATGAGCGAGACGTGTTCCGGTTCCTGTATAGAGCTGTCACTGAACTTTTACCCTTTTGGTTGTATAGAGAGAGAGTGGAGAGATTGTTAATAAATGCTATACTCCTCTTGTACATATTTTATTATTGATATTACAGTTTATTCTTGATTTCTTGTTGTATTCTTTTTTTTTTCTTCTTTTTTTTTTCTCAGATGGACAATTATCAATATAATACAATAATAAAAGAATATGTTGTATTTCACGTGTGTTGTGGTTTTGTATTTGTTGATTCATGCAGTGACTTTCCATTTACAGCGCTCGTGGAAAACTCTTGGACATTTAAATGGTGGATACACTTTTTTTATTATGCTCAAAAATAGAATTAGTTCATGAAGAATTGAATAATCAGGTCACGTGTCACAGATGATGTTGCAGTAAGTCACTGCGGCCACCAGATGGCGCTGCAGGATTATTCTTAATTTAGAAGACAAACTCATATTTCTTTCTTTTTTTTACTTCATAACCTGTCACTGTTTTTTGAAATAAATTAATATTTTTGCTGATTAAAGACGCATTAAAAGTGTAAATGTATTATTAATGTAAATAAATGCTGTTCTTCTGATCGTTATATTCATTAGAGAATCCTGGAAAATAAGCGATGTATCAGTCAGTTTCCATAAAAATATGAATTTTTATTTTTGATATGAACAACTATAATCTCACATGTAACTGAAAAGCGAATGACAAGAACAAAAATAAACTCATGAATCTTTTTTTTTTCACGATGTTTCCATTAAAGACACGATTAGTGCGATTATGATCGTCATTATGAGATGAAATATTCCTCGTGTTTCTGAAAGATTAAATGATTGCGTCACAGCGGCTGGAGGAGACTCCGCACACACATCTATTAATGACAACAAAAACAACAGATATTTGGAGAGCCAGACATGATTTACACTAATTACAATATCCGTCCCCGTGTTCTGCGAAACGCAGTGTCTGCTGGTCTAACGCTCTTCGGCTGCTTGTGTTAGAGCACTAATTTATGACGGTCTAGTTCGAAATGTCTTTTTATGCTGATGACGTCAATAGTTGATTAGCCTAATTAACTGCAAGCATAACAGACGTGACCGCGGCTGCATAATGTACTTTCCTATTATATAGTGGAAGATGAAAAAAAGTATGTCCGCATTCATAAAAAAAAATAGGCAAAAAGTTCCCGGATGAGAAAAACTACTTATGAGACTTAAAAAAACTACTTATGAGACTTTATTATCTTCATATTTTTTTATTATTCAAGAAACAGATGCAAATATACTCACATTCAGGAGACCATAAGAGTTAAAAAAAAATGCATGTAAAGTCAGATATAATGGAAGAAGTAATAAGACATACATATGAAGAGGCAAAGAAAATAAAAGATTAAGTACCCTAAATATTTTTAGAGAAACAACATTAACAAGATCTAGATTCAAAAGCGTACACACGATTGTAAGTCTAGACACTATTATATTTATATACCGGTTTGTAAGATAAATAGTCTGTTCACGCGGAAAATTCCCCCCAATAAAACGAGTTTGGACTGTAAGTGTCCAACATTCACTCAACGATCGCAGCGGACACAACTTTTGATACGATGGACACTTCCTGTCCCATGAGGCCACAGGAGCGGGTTTCTGACCGGAAGTGAAGACGCAACCGGTAGGTCACGTGACAATGACAACATGGCGAATGTAGTACATCCAGATTAAGTACAAAAGAACCATTCAATAAGTTGAATGTATTAAAAATGCATTACAGTATATTTGCATTGTACTAAAAACATTTAATAGTACGTTTTTTTCACCATTACAATCACTTTTTCCCCAAGGTATCAGTTTTGACAATGTGAAACCTAAAAGAGATGTTATAAAGAATAAGTCTAGTCAAGAGATTACGCCAGTCTGAAAGAAAACACCTTTAATATCATCATGTTTGATGTTTCGAATTTATTATCTTGTGATGAAGTGCATGTAAACACAAAACTGTCTTTAATAATGCTGATGTTAAAAAACAATATTTCACATTTACATCCATCATAAAAAAAAAAAGCTTTTCATGCTGCTTACATCATCACCATGAAACTCGCTCACATATCATTCATTTGTATTTTTCTCTGTGTCCTTTGATGCTATTTTTAATGTAATCGTTAATATTTGAATGCATTATGATCCTCTGTATGTGTATGTTGTTATTGTTCCGTTATGCAATAAAAATAAAAACAGTAAGATGGCCACGATGGCTGATCTACAGTCTGGCGCACTGGAACTCGGGCGTGTCTGGCGGCGCGGGCAGGTTGATGTTACAGGCAGGGGGCGGAGCCTCGGGGGCGGGGCTGGGGGCGGGGCCTGCCGGCGGGTTCTGCTGGATCTTCGGTGGGTGGCGGTTCTCCTCGGCCCTCCTGAAGCGCTGCCGCGGGGCTCTGGGCGACGCCCCGTCCGCCCTCCCCTTGATCTTTTTGAAGCGCTTGAGTTTGACGGTGTCTTTTCCGTCGCCGCTACACGGCAGCAACACGCTCACGTCTTTGCGGAACTTGGAGCTCAGGCCGAAGTAGATGAGCGGGTTGTAGAAGCTGGCAGACTTGGCGAAGAGGCGTGTGAAGATGCTGGTGAGGTTGGGCACGTGGAAACCCCACGCGGACCACATGGACACCACGGCGTACGGAGACCAGGCCAGGATGAACGCCGTGCAAATCACAATGGACACCTGAGGACCACACAGAAGAGAACAAACATCACTGACCGTTCGCTAAGCCCCGCCCCCTTTAGTTACAAGCCACGCCCCTCTCCCGCCACATGCTCTCGCGCAGAGACACGGAGACACACCAGCTCACTTCTGATATCAAACAGTCTCAACTCTCAAATTTAGTAAATTTGTAAAGAAATTTAAACAATAAATCCCGTTTGTGGCTGTTTAATGCGTCTGATCGCTAGAGCCTCAGTTAATCTCTTCCA